>PVJX010009846.1:0-59398 GCA_004027295.1 Dolichotis patagonum
TGAGCAGGTATTTTGTCCAGACTGTTCAGTAGGGACAAACAGTTCTGCTAATCATTTATGGAACAAAGAATGGGAATTTGGTGGGTCTGTATTTAGTCTTCTCAGAGATAAAGGAAGGGGTCATTGGTGAGTCTCATCCATGTTCTACAGAGCAGTAAATTATTTCCTGGAACACAGAAAGGTACTTCTCAACCTTCAGTTTCCAGGAATACAGGGCTCAGGTAGAATTCAACATGGTCAAGCTGTTTGAAAATCTGATGAGTTATGAGCCCTCTTCCTGGAAAAAGCACATATGTAGAATGCTGTGAATATCTGCACACAATCTTGGAGGACTCTTAGATCTCTTAAAAGGCTTCTGAGCTGTAGAGGTCTCCTGTCTCAGGGTTTTGGTAGGAAAAACAATGTGGAGCAAGACGTAAGGAGGCGGCACTGTGGGTGGTCCCACTGGGAGTATGAGTAAGAGTATCAAGGTTGGAGGGGGCTGGCTGGGAGGTGGCTCAGGCTTCCATGAGTTTCATTTGGTCCTCGGGAGAGCTCTGTGGCATTTCTGAGCAGGTGTACACAATTTCCAGGACTGTGCTTTGGGAAGATCTTATTTAGACAAGGATATAAGGGAATTATTTTGAAGTGAGGTAAAGACAAACTGGGAAGACAGGTTAGAAAGTCATTGTAATAATTTCTGATGTTATGCATGTTCATGTAGTTATTATTTATCACTTATTTTAATATTGGCAGTATTAAAACACTTAGCAAAAGCACTTAGCAATGTGTTTATCTTTGGAAACATAACCTTACTAGTTTTCTAGAGTTGCCATAACAAAGTATCATAGACCAAGTGGCTTAACCAATGGAGATTTATTTTCTTACCACTCTGGAGGCTAGAAGTCTGAGATCAAGTGCTGGCAAGGCTGGTTTCTCCCGGAGACCTCTGTCCTGTAACTGACTGCCTTCGTGCTGTGTCTTCTCATGGTCTGTCTGTGTTCCTGCCTCTCTGATGCTTCTTCTTTTTATAAGATCACTGGTCCTATTGGATGAAGCCCTCTCCCAAATGGCCTTATTTTAACTTAATCCCCTTTAATGACCTTATATCCAGATGTGGTGACATTCTGATTTACTGGGGGAAAAGACTTCAACTTACAAGTTTTGGGGGATGCAATTCGGGCCAAAACACTTTGCAAGGGACCAGTGCTTCCTCGTGTGTGTATGGGGGGGTGTTGGGGGTTCTCTGACAGTTTTGGAGGCTCTTTATAGGAAGCAGAAGAGAACTGTGGGTGCAGACAGTGCCTGGCGCCGCGCAGGGTTGCTTCTGTCTTGATTCTGTGGCTCCTTTCATCACAGTAAGTTGACTGAGGAGAGCTCTTTTGGAAAGGGATGCTGATGGGCGGAGCTCAGTGGGTGACATTTAACTGACTGAAATAAGGGCAGGGTCAACTGTGAAGCCAGCATGGGTTGCAGTGACACCTATAATTATAAATCTGAGCAAAAAAAAAAAAAAGATATGTGAGAAATGATAAGGCTGACTCCCAGTTTTGCTCTACCTTTTCTGTTGACAGTTCCTTAATTGCTTTCTGGGTTTCTTTCTTGTCTCTTCCTGTTTCTATGCATTGCGTCTTGGGGAGCAATACCCTCTTATGCCCTTTCGGGCCCTGAGATGCAGGGGATCCCCCTCCACAGCAGCAGCTCCAGACCAAGGGTGCCCACCCATGTGGCTTCCTTCCTAGAAACATCCTGTGAATTCCACAGTACCCCCGTCAAGCTGCGTTCTCTAGGGTGAAGAAGATGCTCCCTGGTGGTTTCTCTCTCTTCCTCAATTTTACAGTAATAAAATAACCCTTAATTACTTGATCTGTCCAATCTTTTCCCTGCTGACAAACAAAGGTGAGGGTAGAATAGTGGTACATGCCGAGGCTAACCAGGGGACAAGAGCATAGATAGTTCATTTACTTATCCATAAACTCGCTGCTATGGAATCCAGGCATCCTTGTTGCTCACGGTAGCACGGGTGCTGGCTTGCATATTTTAAAAAGTCCTTTCTATGATAGGCTTCCTGCTAAGTGCCTTAAATACAGCCCTTGGCAATGCCCACACCATCGTAGCAGGTCAGTTCTGGGATTAGCTGCAGTTTAAGGCTTCGAGATCTAGGACACTTGGCTGGCTTTGTAAGGGAACAGAGGCAGGACTGGGACACAGTGCTGACAGATTTCAAAACCCAGGCCACATCTCTTGTTTAAAAGCCACTCTACCAGGTTAACTTGTCACATGCAGACCCAGCAAACTGCAGTGTACCTAGCAGCCTTACTGCGACTTCTGAGAAACCTGCATAAGAATCCCCTGCTACTTAGAATGTCAGAATAACTGTGCTAATTGCTAATCATCAATGTAAAATTAGTGCTAATAATTCCCATTTTCAAAGTGCATTTTCTTCAAAGATGCTGAGAGGTGCTGTAATGGAGCTCACCACATCTGAAGCCATGAGGAGCGTGGTGTCTAACTTCATTCACTGCCTTGTTTGTTCAGTAAAAACTACGTGAAGAGCTTCATGAGGGCGACAGGGTTTGAGTTGAGAATTGCTGAGCCCACGGCCTGGGAGCAAATATTTAAAAACATAAAAGATGCTTCCTTCTTCAGAGGGCTTTAAGTTGTTGAGAACAGTTGTATCTAAGCAAAGCTAATTTTAAAAATTACAATTAATTTCTCATTGTCTAAATTATGAGAAGCTTCTTTGGCATAATATTCACAGGTGACAAGGTTTTAAATTAAATGGGAAGCAAATCAGTATTTAAAATAGCTCCATATAATTAGGTTGCAATTATTTGAATAAATTGTATCTAAATCCTGGAAATCTCTGTGAATAATTTCTGGGTTTCAATGCAAATTTATTGTTACAGAATTATGAAAAGAAGTATCTTTTTTCTTTCTTTCTTCCTTTCCTTTTCTTTCCTTTCCATTCCTTCCCTTCCTTTTCTCCTTCACTCTCTCCTTCCTCGTTTCTTTGCTTCCTTCCTTTTGTTGACATTCTCTTTATTTTTTTTATTGAGTGTTGATAAATAAGATCAAGTGGGATACAATGTTTTTATTTTTGGAGTTTATTTTTTTCATATTTTGAAATTAATACAAGATCAAAATGCCTGCTTTTCTTCTTTTGGTGCCTCTGTGTGGATGTGATCTGGTATTGTCAAGTGTGAGTCACCTTTCAGGGCAGGTCGTGAGCACCTTGGGGTGGAGCGTGGGGTGCAGCCTGCACCAGTCATCTTGTCCACATAACCACGCCAGCGCACTCAGCTGGAGACCAGGTCTTGCCAGTCCAGGGAAACACCATGATTCGAGACACACACGAGGCCGGCTCACTGAGCCGGTATCAGCCTTCTGCCCGACGCTGCCCTCGGGTATTAGACATTCATGACATGTTAAGAGGCAGAAAATCTAAGAGCCTTAGACATTGTGTAGAGTCTAGACACGTGCCTCATTTACTCCATGACATCAGAGGGGAGTGAGGACTCTCATCAGTAGAGACCGCTGCTGTTCTCTTGATTCCTTGGGTAATGTTTTTTCTTTTACAACAGTGTTTCTGCAGACAGAAGGAGGAAGGGGGGACACACGTTATCCCTGAGTGTCCATGTTCTTGTGGAGATCCGAGGTGGCTGAAATAATGTGTAATGTTTGTGTTCTCAGCTTTTTACCACCACCCTAGATGCTAGATGGCCAGTTTTTGAATGAGTACCATTCTGAGATTCAAAGCCTTTTGAGTTTATCATGAGTTGGCTAAAGTCTTAGGCAGCTTTGCGTAGAGAATGTTAGACTTCAAGTGATGGCATCTTGGGTTACATGAGGTAAACACAACTTCACAATGGTTTAGGATCATATTGTCCTATACCCGATTCTCCCAAGCAACCATGAGGAAAGTAGGAATTATTCTTTCTCTTCTTTCTTTCCCTGACTGAGCTGAGGATAGAACCCAGCAGGGCAAATGCTTCACTCCTGAGCTGCATCCCCAGCCTGCGTGGATTTTTATATGAAGACACTGTAATTGAGTCATGGTCCAGTGGGCGGAGCAGGTGGGGCTGGAACCCAAGACCTCAAGTCTGGGCCTTTGCCTCTGTTTCTTACGTTGTTCTTTAGTTTGGAGAAAGCTGTGGTCTGAGGTACTTCCCCGGCCTGAGGAAGTGTGATTCTGCCAGTCAGGAAGCGGGGCAGACCGAAGGCAAAAGGCACTCTAGCTCACACTCCTAGGGAAGTTGCTTCCCAAAGCCTGGCAGCTTGGGCAATTCCGATGTTCCACCCGGTTATGTGTCATGGTTTTCTGATGGGTCTTGGATCGCCTCTTTAGATACAAATCTCCAATTCCTTGCAGTGCTGAACATAAAATTACTTTGACTTTGCTCCTAACTTGTTTCATCTGTGCTGTAATGTCTTTCAATTATCATGCATAATTACAAATTGGAAGCTCAGCAGTAGTGAAGAGTGACTGAAACAAAGATTAAGGATTTTCACACTTAATAGTTTGCGGAGTCATTTGTTGTCCAATGTGTGGTTACTTAGACTCACTGAACTCCAACTGTCTTTCTTAGTGAGTGATTCAAAGGAAAAAACCAAACCAAACCACCCAGAGTATGCGATTCTCCCTCTTTCCCTCTCCTGCTCTCTTTTCTTCTCTCTCTCTCTTCTGTACTGTAGTCTGTCTTTATGTATATATAGGCACAGTACAGTAAAAAAATCTTGATTTGACTTTTCACTGTGTCATATGGTAGTATGTTTGTGGTGTGTGTTAAATTCTCTGTATCTTGGATTTCTCACCTCCAAAATAACCCTGGTAATTTTTGCCTCCCAGAGTTATTTTTAGATTTAGAAATCATGTTTGTAATGATTGTAGTTGTGCTGTACAAAATGTACTCAGTATAGGAGAGTTTCTATCATCAATTTTATTTTCTACACAATACATTGAATACACTATGGTTTATAAATTGGGTTTGATGTGACTGTAATTCAGGTGAATTTTGTGGTCACATAACTTGAATGCCTGATTTTGCTTTTTACAGTAGTATGCACTGGTTTCCAAGCTACTAAAATGCTGTGGTAGTGATTGGTGATCGTATTTGGATTTTATTTCTTTTCTTTACCAGCAAAACTGTTTTTAGAAGTGATATTTATAGAATGAGAACATGCTATTAATCTATATTATATTCAGCAAAATTAGATTTTGACTGCTGAAAATCTCTGAAGTGCTGAAGACAATAGAGATGCTGATAGCTGTATCTCATGTCAGACATTTTGCAATGCAAATGATGGCAGAAGTGTGATTGAATTTTCAATAAAACTAAGCCGTTGTTCTAGTTTAGCAAGTCGCTTGTACATTTATGGAAATACATATTTTGATCTAAAGTAATTTTGCCTATTGAAGTGTCTTCTTTGAGACACATAATAATATAGCAACATAGAAATACAGTCCTTCTCCATAGGTACAGAGATGTGCAGTGAAGATAAAAGATGAGTCCCTCACAGAATTAGCCACAGGCACAGAGGGAAGGACAGAAGACCCATGATAACTGGTCTTTAGAGCTTAGTATGCCTAATATTGCTCAAGCAGACCTTGGCTACACAGTTCGGTGACGTTTTTCTACAGATTTGTCTTTTGCTGGCAAAGTGCAAGGGACAGTGAGCTTAGAATGCTCCCCTCAGTTCTGGGGGTGCAGGTTGGCTGCTGAAGCAACAGTGCTGTGACCTTCAGAGGCACAACTCTCCCAGTGGACACTGTTCATGGAAAGTTGGGTCAGCTAGAGACCAGTATCAGCCTATGTTTTGTACCGTGAGCTGATCTTCACTGAGGTGTCCTTATGGCCATGGCCAGACCCACCCTTTTAGGTATATCTCTCTGTGACACATTTTGTCCCTTTCAGTTTTCAAGCTTCCTGAGGGTCCCCAGCACATCAAAAGAACCAGAAATCTCTGATTCCCTGGCTGTGGACACAGCTGAAGTCTTCCTAACAGTTGATGGACTTCTGGATGCTCCAACCATATTACCAACCGTAGTTCTGTATCTGACTCTCAGACTTTCTCTGCACGATCCCTCAAAGAAAGTATTATCGTCCCTGTGGTGGAGAAACTGTAGCGGTGAGAAGTTGCTGGAACTCCTCAAGGACTAGGAGGAATTATAGGGCCAGGCTGGGATTTTGTCCTAGTTATGCTGGACTCTCGAGGACAATTGTTGTCAGTTTGCAGTGAATGCCTGATTGATCCATGCACTGATGAGCTTCCAAACAAAAAGAATAGTAGAGATCAGAAAGTGATGGGCTCTTTTTGATGCAAATGCCGTGTTATAGACCATTTTATGCTGCCAGAGCCACAGAATTTATAAATACTAGAAATTTATTTCTCTTGGTTCTGGAGGCTGAAAATCTCACGTCAAGATGCCAGCTTGTGCGAGGGCATTCTTGCTGCATGTGAGGAGGCAGAAGGTCACGTGGGCTTGTGTGTGAGAGAGAGGGAAGGTGACCATGCCTCAGGAACTCCTTCCCCTGATAAATGGCTTCTGTAGTCATGGCCTCAGTCATTCACAATGACAGAGCCCTAATCACTTCTCATGGGTTGTCCCCCTCATTGCTGTTGGTTTCAACCTCTGAACTTTGGGGAACACATTCAAACCATGGTAGCTTTCTGTTGTCTACCTGCATTTGAAGACAAGAGCTTCTGGAAGACCGAGCATGAATGGCTGTGGAGACGGTATCACTTGGCACTTTGGTTGTCTGCAGTTTCCTGTGAGCCCGTCTCATGTGGAGATGGTTTTGAGGAACTGAGGTTGAATCCTGCCCTCTTATGAATGAAGCCCAAATGCTCTCAGGACCTTGGTTTACTTCATAAAGAAGAGGTGAAGCTGGCTTGGTTATTATTAGGACATTTGTGTGGTACCAGTTATCAGGGACCCCTGTAGTGAGTCCCTGATCTCCCGCCCGGGTTACTGAGCACAGTGGGAAAGGAAAGACAGAGCAGAGACCAAATTAGAGGTGCATAGCAGGGATCCAGGATGACCAGTTGCTCTCTAGGAACAAAAGGCCATGAGCCACAGGGAACCATCACATCTGAGTCAAGGACAATGAGTGAAGGGCAGGGGGACAGTGATGGTGATTATGGTGGGCTAGGAAAAACAAAGCACTCTTGCAAGGACAAGGAAAAGGACAAGGACAAGGATAAGCCAGGGTTGGGGGGATGAGGAAACTGTAGTTCCCCAGGTGCCTATTGTCTCAGGCAGGTCTTATCTCACCCTGTGAGAACCATGGCAGTCATGAGCCAAAGGGCTTCCAGCTGTGGCCAGAAAACAGCAAAGTGTTTCCTCCCTTCAGGCTAGGTCCAGGGCAGGACAAGGACAAGTGTGGATGTCCCCAAACTCAGTTTATAATTTGTGGCCCCCAACAGGGCATCCAGGGGAGGTTAAACGCTAGCTGGGATGTTTTGGGGCTGTCAGTGGCCTGTACCGCACACCTGCTCGTTTTCGCTCCTCGCCTCGCCTCCTGGTCTGCTGAACTGTCAGCTGTTCGTCTTGGACGATGAGGACTGCTGGACAGCTGCATGCCCACAGTGAAGTGGAGACTTCCCTGATGTTAAGTGGACATTTCCTTTTTCATGGAAGTTATTTATAAAGCACTGTACTTTATGTAGAATGTTTTAGTATATTGCCTTACAACAACCATTTTCATATAAGTCAGAAGTTCCTAAAATTTCTTGGTTCATGGTGATCTCTGTGTTGCAGTAAATTTTTTAGAATACCTCTGGCCAAAGTGTATTGCTAATGATTCTGTTCATGTAGTCCTCAGATCCCAACAATTTTTGTCCAAAAAACTTTGCACTGATTTGAAAAACATAATACACACAGAGTAAAAGAGCATACTATACCTTTGTATCATTCTTATGCAGTCATAGCTGCATACTAATGGGAAGTGTGTATTAACTGGGCACTGTGTAACTTGTCAATTGATCACTTCATTTCCTGTTCACATTGACTGTCATGGAATATTTGCTTTCTCATCACTGCAACTGCTAAAATACCAGCTTTGAAAAGATGTGGTATCATCAAAGGGTTGTAATGGGATCTACTGTTAATGTGATACATGAAGAAGTTATACATCCTGTGTTTCTCTTGAAAATGCAAATATATATGTAATACATGGAGGCCCAGTGCGTTTAGCGTGTCACTCTGTTACACACCGGCATGTACACTAGGATCTGAGGCTGTAAGCAGTGTGTGCCTTGCTGCTGCTGTTTGATATGGGAAGAAACTGAGTGTGGGGTTTCCTGAGGTACCTATGTATTGGGGACCTTGGCCAAGATCCCCAACTGCCTGTATGAGGGCTAAGGTGAAAGGATGAAATAAGAGACAGAGATGATTTAGAAATGCATAAAGAGGGGCTGTGAGGTCAATGCCTCAGGACAGGCAAAGCCTCTCTAGCTTGCCACTATTTTATTGGCTAGTGCATGGGGCGGAGGGAGCCAGTGATTCCAGGAACAGTAGTGGTGATTGCTGTGGCCTGGTCAGAAGAACAGAGTAAGGATAAGACAAGGACCAATAAGGAAACTAGTTTTCCCAGGAAGAGGGGAACTTTTGCTACTGCTACTGCATTGCTTTAAAGATCCTTATGATCTGTGAGTGTCACAGGGCTTCAGCAGAAAGTGGGAACTTTTCTTGTCCCGACCTGGCTCAAAGAGCAGGACAAGGATGGCCTTGGACATCCCCTAGACTCGATTTATAATCTATGGTCCTCGACACACAGGCACTGTGAAAGGACCTCAGGCTGAGACCCCATCCTGGTGAGTGGTCTTCCAGGTGACAAGGAACTTGTGTGCGTTGTCAGATGGAACAAGTGTGGGCACATTTGTGTTGCTGTCCATGACCTGACTGGTTGGCACATTTCCCTCTGGAGGGTGTGAGCCATCAATACGCTTGCCTGAGTGCACACTCCAGTGACGGGCACGCAGCAGCTCATCTTTCTGAATCACATTCCTCAAGCGAACTTACGCTCTCCAGGAAACCATTCCCTCCTCCATGCCTGCTGGCTTGGAGGCTGTCGGGAGTATTTCTTTTAATTTGGGTAGCACGACAGAGTGGCCACAAACGCTGCCTCCTCTGTGTCACTGGCCCCCTTCCCTGAGAAAGGGCAACCATTCTTGGCTTCATGTTGATTTTCAGAAGTCGTGCTTGGGTTTACTGGGTGTGGCTCATTCCAGACCCTAAAAACTTTCTATCGTCCAAATGAAGGGCACCAAGGGAGTTTTGATATTTCAGGACTGGAGGTGCAAAAGACATTCAGACACTGTAAAATTATGCAGCTATTTGAAGTTCTGGGATAGCTTTTGCAGGTTGGATTGATTTTCCTCATGAAATTTCTTATGTGATAAAATTCATGTTCTGGATATTTCCAGCCAATGAGTTGAATCAGTGATACAATTCTGGGGAAGAAAATAGTAAAAATATTTCCAGACATTACTCCTGCCCCATTGGGGGAGCTCTATAATTATTTAACCCTTTTTATTGAAGCTATAAAAAGTAGATTGTATAAGCCATGCACAGAAATTGTCCTTGCCTTTTCCTGGGTTAGGTGACATATGGAAGCCACGATGTGTGACAATATTGATATGAATATAGTATTTTTAGCCACATCCTTCCACCTGCACTGTTGAGGGGAGAGCTTGGGCCCATTCCTTGAGCCAAGAGCAGGAGTCAGCAGACTTTCTCAAGGGGAGAGGTTGTTAATATTTTCAGCTTTTGGGATGACAGGGTCCCTGTAGCAACTCTTTAGCTCTGCTGTTGTCCTATGAAGGCAGTCAATCTGTAAACGAATGAGTGTGGCCAATACCTGTAAAACTATATTGATGGACCCTTAAGTTTATCTAACTTTCACATGATATGGAAACAATAGTCTTCTTTTGACTTCTTTCAGTAAAAGTCATTCTTAGCTGGCAGACTGCAGAGTCACAGATGTCACAGGCAGGATTTGGGCCATGGGCTAGAGTTTTTGATTTTCAGGCTACAGTCAGCTTGTGGCTAAGCAGGGTCACTCTTTTTTTTTTTGTACCTGGAATTGAACTCATGACTGTGTGCTTGCAAGGCAGGTGCTTATGCTGCTAAGCTAAATCCCCAGCCCCAGGCTCACTCTTTTGACTACAGTCTTTATTAGGAAGTATTGCAAACATACAAAAAACCCCCACAGTAAATAATATATTGGCCTCTGAGATTCAGGAACCATCATTCTGGCACACTGGCTTCAGACTTAAAAAACCTAATATTGGCTTCAGATTTTTTTTTTTTTAAATGAAGCAGCCAGGTACAGTGGGAGCCCTATATTCCCCCTCAGTCCATCACTGGCCCTCAACGTCATTTCTAGACCTCTCTACCCAACTATAGCGGTTGTTCTGAGCCTTTTTGTCACTGTGTCTTTATATATATTTTTACAACAGCTATAGAATGGGCATAGAAGTCATGCTGCACAGTCTTCCTATAATTTGATTTTTCCCACTCATTACTGGTTTCTAAAATTTGTCTTTGGTTTTTCACATGTAGCTGTAGCTCATTCATTTATATTTTCATGCAATTCAATATGTTCATCTTTCATGAGTCTTATCCAAGAGATTCTTATTTTGATGTCATAAAGATATTCTCTTATATTTTGTCTGGAGCATGAATTAGCAAACTTTCTGCAGAAGACCAGAGACCAAATAAGGTCATGCATCATTTAACAGCAAGGATACATTAACGAATAAAGTCATGCCTTGCTTAGCAGCAAGAACACAGTAGGTGACCTTGCAGCTGCGTGAGCACATTAGACTGTACGTACATAAACCTCATGGATTGCTCTGCTACTTACCTTAACTGTATGGTATAACCTGTTATTCCCAGGCTGTAAACTTGCATAGCATGTTACTGTACTGAACGTTGTAGGCAGTAAGTACAGTGGGACCTCCTTTCAGGAACTGAATTCTTTCCATGATTCTGGTGGCAACTGAATTGAAGGAGAATCAAGTCAGATTTGGTCAGCATTGTATCTAACCATTGAATTTGATGCATTTCTCCTTCAATTCAGTTTGTGACTAGAATTGTGGAAAGAATTAAGTTCGTGAACTGAGGCAGCACTGTATTTGTGTGTCTAAACACACAAAAGTACAGTAAACACACAATATAAGAGATAAAAACGGTGCAGCTGTGGAAGTGTCACCCACGAGAGGAGCCTGAAGGACGGAAAGTATCTCTGGGAGGGTACGAGGGGAGGGGATGTGACACTGCTGTGTGCCCCTGCAGAGTTTATACGTGCTGGACACTTAGGCCACACTACGTGTATGAAATTTCTGTCTTTGATGCTAGATTAGGTCTTGTTTGCTTTACAAATTTTCAAATGTTTTTAACATTCTTATTCTTTTAGTAACACTTAGCTTGAAATCTTGGAAACAACTAAAATGCCCATGAACCGCAGAGTGGATGAAAAAAATGTGGTATTTTTATACAATGGAATACTATTGACATAAAAAAGGATGATCTTGAGGCCTTTATAGGTAAATGGAGAACATCCTCATTAGTGAAATAAATAAGACTCATATTAGTAAATACCACATTGTCCCTCTAGTGTAAAAAATAATAAGAACTGACAGAATAACGTAATCCAAAAAGTATAATAGATATTGTAAAAGTGAAAGGGAAGGAAAGTGTCTAAAGGATATAATGGTATATATACTGTGTGAGATAGACGACCATGTTACTAAATTTCTGTTAGATCATTGAACAGAAGGGTTTTCACTGTCAATCTTTTAGTGTCTAGCCACTCGTTATGCTTTGATTTTGTAACTTTAACAACTATTGTTAAGATGACAATATGTAATGTATCAACTAGCGATTTTATATTAATTTTTTTTTGAATTCTGTATTCTACTTTTTTCTTGTTTTTAAAAATTTTCTTTTCTTTCTTTAAATAAAATTTAAAAATAACACTTAGCTTGAAATAGCAATATTCTACAGTTCTATGATGACATTTTCCCATTTATGTCATTGTTTTGTAAGTTTTAAAACATTTAAATCCTTTTTATTTTTATAGATATAAACTTTTTTAAAAATTAAAAACGAGACACAAACACACATGAGCCTAGGCCTAGGTCGGGATCACCAACGCCACTGTCCTCCTCCCCAGAACCGTGTCCCTCTGGAAGGTCTTCGTGGGCAATGACATGCACAGAGCTGTCCTCTCCAGTTGTGACTGGGCTTCTCCTAGATGCCCCTGTGGGACCTGACGAAGCTTTTCTTGAGGACCTCTTGCCGTTCATAAATAGGTCCCTGGGGCTTTGCTTGGTTTGTGTCTTTTTTCATAGATCCATTTAAGCAGGTAACACAGCTTGGATATTCCTCTCTGTTAAAGCCTTTTGGTGCTGGGGTCCATGGATTCAAGCTTTTCAAGGAGCTTGGTGAAGTCTGAAAATGCTCCTGCTGCACCTTTCATTGTGCAGATTCTTGTGGGGGGAGGTTCTTTCTCTTCTCCTGCAGTTTCCTTTTCTCTCTCCTCTTCAGCCATGTATTTCTGTTCCCGTTCTGTTTCAGTCATATGGGGCCACCATTGATTATGTAGTCAGTTGATTGAATCATTGTGCAGGACATGACTATATCTGGGGCTTTGTGGAGCCCATGTTCACTGTTACAACTATAATACTCAATGGTAGGAAAGCAGCTGCTGACATTGAATGAACTGATGGGTGTGATTGTGTTCTAATAAAACTTTATTTGCAAAAATCAGACAATGGGCCAGATTTGGTTGGTAAACTGTGGTTTGCTAACCCTTGGTTTAAGCATTTGAAGTTGTATTTTTAACATGTTCATACAAAATCCACCTGGAAGTGGATGTTTATTTGTATGCATGTGCCCATTTATGGAATGAACTACATACTTATGTTACCCATAGGGATTAGCAATTATATAAGTATTACAAAGAAATTTATCTTTCCTACACTAATTTTAATATGTTCTCTATTGTATCTAAGTTACTTTATATGGTAAATATTTATGCTCTCTTTTTGACTTACATTGTTCAATTTCTTTATCTCTCTGCCAGTATTACAAATTGTGATTATTACAGGTTTTGCAACACAATTTTTATTCCTAGTAGGGAAAATAAGCACTCTTCTACAAGTTACCTGGGAAATACTTGGTCCTTCATCTTTTCTATAAGTTTTGGATTGAGCTGATAAATTAGAAAAGTTTTGGATTGAGTTGATAAATTAGGAAAAATATGAAATGTGGGATTGTGACTGGAGTTGGATTGTTTTGCCTGGGTTAGGCTTCTCATAATGTTTCTAGCTGAGGGGCCATGGCAAGTTACTCAGTCTCTGAGCTGCAGAGATGGACGATAGTATCTGCCAGGAGGGTTATAGCAAAGAGTAAATGGGTCAGCATAGAAAAAACATTGAGAACTGTGCCAGGCATAGTGCAAGCATTCCGAAATCTTAGCTATTATTAGCTCTTAATACTCTTTGGAAGAAGTTCTCTTAATAAAGATACAGGACAGTTAATCAGGTCAATTAATCAAAGAAGTTAAGTGGGAATCATAAATTTCAGATCTACTTTAAGCAATTCAGATCTTCAAATGCATCAGTATGTATTCATGCAGCACAGGAGTGGGTTTTGTCACCCCTTTACTCACAGTCCCACATGCTAGAATTATGGGGTGTTGTCACTTTTTTCCTCATACGGTTTGACATGTTTTTATTGTGAACTCATCATGATGAATGTCTTTGCACACATGTGCGCATATCTGAGTCTGTTGTTCCTTGTGACATGAATGTCACTTTATCACTTCATTGATGCTGGGCAAGTTTTTAATGTTAATTTTTTAGTTTACAACAGCTACACTAGGAGAAGTTGTTGACCACAAGGGATGTTGATGTAAGAGGGTTTGATTACTCATGGGCGACTCTTTCGAGGTGTCAGTTTTTCTGTTTATCTAATTTTCTTCAACCTTCTTTTCTAGACAGACAGGGAGAACACGAGAGACTTTCTGTATGGGCTCCGTTATAGCTGTCCTCCTGTGGTCCAGATCACGTGTCCCATCCTCACGTGGTTTCTAGGACCCAAATTTCCAGCCCCTAGGTCTTATTTTTCAGGCCCATAGCCTCCTAGATCAGTGCAGTGTTCTCTTCTGCTAACTACTGGGGGTGTGAATTCTCTTATTTCTATAACTTTAGGATTCTCTTTCTGCCCAACCCCTTTAAAAATTTACTTCTGAGTGAAAACATTTTTTATTTTATCTAATTTTGAAAGTACATTTTTAATCGAAGAAGGGCCTGACCATCAGTTAAATCTGTTACAATGGTAAAAGTCCCAAACAGTGAAATTTTCCACTGGCCGTGTTTATTTTGTGGAGAGCTACAGCATTGGTACATGCAAGGTGAGTTGTGGTGTCTATAATCTTTACACACTAACAGTTTACATAGTCACACTTGACAAGCATTTTAAATGAGGTAGATTTTAATCTACATTCTGAAAACAATTCAGAAGATGCTCTGTGCTCAAAACTTAGTTTGCTGAAAAACTTTTAATTCTATATGGTTATGCTTTACTGACAATTTTCTCAGTGGGTTTTAGATAGCCTCCTCATTTCATGCCTAACTTGGAGATGCTAAATATTTGCATTTTTTAGAGAGATAACTTGGATGATCACTATTGTAGAGCTTCTTCATAGCTATTGCCCCTTTGTTAAAGGGCTTGAGAGGACGTAATTTTATAGTTGTCAGCTCTGTGTTGGTGGAAGAGGGGACTTGTTACAGCAGTGACCCTGGGATGCCTTCTAACACAGCACATGGAGGAGGGACTGTCTTAGTTTTCTCTTGTTGTTGGAACAAGATATTCAACACCCCAAGTTAAAGGAGGAAAAGATTTTCAGCTCCCAGTTTGAGAGGTTTCGGTTCATAATTGGCTGGTTCCTAGGCAGGGTGGCACATGGCAGAGGGGCAGCCATTCACGGCAGTGGAAGACAGCAAGAACAACAGTGGAGAAGAGAAACAAAACTGTTTCTGTCCCTTACATTGTATCCAGCCTACTGGATGAGAGCTGTGCCAACCCAGTCGGTGGGCTGATTTGGTAATCACCTACCCGTAATCCCAGCCTCCTTGATTCTAGCATTGAACCATGAATCTATCACTCTAGATTCAGCCATGTCTCAAAAAATCCCTGTCTAAGACTGCGTGAGGCTTTGGGGGAGTGGGATGACATCTAAACCCAGCCATATTGGGGACATTCTCCTGCTTCCCTGTGGGGCTGTCCTGGTCCACAGGACTGCAAAGTCACGGTGATGGTGCCTCTCTGCGCTGGTCCCTGTGCTGCCTGCCCTGACTCTCAGCCTGCAGAGCTGCCTGTCTTGTTCACTACCCTTATTTCTTCCCTTCTGAACCCCGTGAGTTTCTAGTTGCTAGGGCTTCTATGGATGGCCTCTTTCACCCTCAGCCTGGCTCTTCTATTCCTTTGTTGTTTTTCTTCTACATTTCAAAACTATAAAGACTTTTTAAGGTTTCTCATGGAAAAACACCTGGCTTTTGAGGAGCAGTTACTGGACAGAGATCTTCTTTTCTGCCATGCAGCAAGGTGACTGATGGAGCGTACCTGCAGCTGAGGGCTTGTTAGCTCTTGTTGACTTACAAACTATTGCTCCCGGAGCTCCGAAGTCTGCTCTTTTAGTAGCTTGAGTTTTCTTTCTTTCTTTCTTTTTAGTTCTTTTCATAGCTAAGCTTCCCATATTCAGCCTACTGGGTATAGAAGGCTCATTTCAGGTAAATGAGGTTGGAAACATGAAGACTTTGAATTTATCTGGCAAGCCATTGATTTTTGTCCTATCCCTGGGAGCAGATGGACATTAAAATTAGAGCAGCTGTTCACACTTAAGGTTAGAAAAGCTGAAAAAAGAGCAGAAGGAATTTAGCATGCCTGCAGAGAGAAAAACACATCAAGGTAGTCAGGAGGCCAGCCAGGTCCATCAACATGTTGGCACTTGATTACTTAAACTAAATAAAGAAAGTGACCTTGGGTTTTGCTCTCACACCTGGTCTCAGATGCCTGTTTATTTCTCTTGAAACTTTTCTTAAAGTTCCCTGGCTTTTGAGCTTAGAAGATATAAAACACTTAACTGATAGTAAATGCTTTGAGTGTAGAACAGATAAAAGAAAGCATTGTGTTTCTTCTTTACTGCAGACAGTGTTTATTGAGTGTTCACTATGTGCCATTTTTACATCTCCCCACTACACCACATTAGTGTCATTTTTTTGTTTATATCTACTTTAAAAAAAGAAAGAAAGCCAGGCATGGTGGTACATGCCTGTAATCCCAGCAGATGCAGGAAGATTGCAAGTTTGAATTCAGTCTTGACAAATTAGTGACTTAGCAAGATCCTGTATCCAAAAAAAAAAAAAAAAAAAAGGCGGGGGATGTAGCTGTGTGAAGGCCCTCGGTTCAATCCTTAGTACTGAATAAAGGCATTAAAACCTTGAGATGTTTGGAATGTCTTCTTTTGGGATCTCCTATGAGAGTGCAAGGTGTCTGTCTTGAGGTCCCACCCAGTTTGGCATGTTTCAAATCTCCTGTGAAAAATTCCTGTAAATGTGACCTTTTCTCCAGTGAAAGAAAATCTGTATTTCTCTCAGTATACCACAATTTAATGCCTTAGAGCCTTTGTACAATATAACAGACATCCAAAAATTGCCCCAAACAAATGCATATATTTCAGCATTCTATCATAAAATGACTGTCTCTGGAACTATCACCAAGGTTGAAGTAGAGAAGATTGTCCTCTAGCCCCTTCTTTGTTCTCATTTTTCTTTGTTCTCCGAAGGTAGCCACTCTTCTAATGCCAAGGGTGATTCAGCAGGGTTATTTATGACCTTTACATAAGTAGAAAAAAAAATCATGTTTGAGGAATTTATTCAAATTGTTGCAGGAGACTACAGGATTTTCTTTCATGGCTATGTAGAATTTTTGATATGGATATATGAAAATTTGTTTACCTCTTCTGCTCTGGACGCGTGGATGGCTTCTACTTTTTAGCAATTACAAATGAACTATGAGTGCTTTTGCACATGTCCCTTGGTGCATATCTATTTTATTTATATTGAGGGGGGACATGGGTCTCTGGTCATGGGATGCGCATTCATTTATCTTGCCCAACACTTTACCAAGATGGCTGTGACAATGTGCTCTTCCTGTGGTGTTCAGTCCTCACCCATCCTAGCGACTGTCAATCTCTTGGTTTTAATCATGGTAGTGAGTAGATAGTGGCCTCCTGTTTTGAGTTTAGATTATATTCTCTAAGTGCTCATACAGTTGGGCAATTTTTTTTTCATGTTATGGGCCATTTGGAGACAACTTTGTGAGCAAAACCATTCACCTCTCTTCCTCATTGTCCTGTGATGTTTTCTGCCCTCCGTCTCTTTTGTGTAGAATTTTTTCTTTAGGAGTTGAGCCTTTTATGGGCCACCTGGTGCAGATAGCTTTATCCATTCTGTGGCTTGCCTTTTTGCTCTTACTACTCTTTTAATGAAAAGAAGTTCATAATTCTGGTGCTATGTAATTCATTAATAATGTTTCTTGTAGTTGGTGTTATGTCTTATTAAATGTTTATGAGTTTTTTTCTGTTACTTCTTTGAAGCTTAGATTTTATCTTTTACATTTAGATCTACAATTCACTTGGGATGTATTTTTATGTGTAAAAACTTTATTTTAGTAATTTTTTTTTTTTGGTACCAGGGATTGAACTCATGACCTCATGCTTGCCAGGCAAGGCGCTTAAGCCACTGAGCTAAATCCCCAGCCCCTAAAAACTTTATTTTTCCCCATATCAATATCAGTTTATTAAAAAGACCACATTTATCCCATTAGTTTGTTCCCAACATCAAGTTTTCATGTATTAATAGTTTCATTTCTTGCCTCTGTGTCATTGGTGTATTTGTTCATTCTTCTGCCAATGTTAGACTGTTGTAATTGCTATAGCTGCAAAATCCATGATATCTTATACACCAAACCATCTTACATTGTTGTTATTTGAGACTATCTGGGATATTTTGGGCCATTTACACAACAACAACAACAACAACAACAATGACAACAAAACTGTTGTAATTTGTACTGTAATTGCATTAAATCTATAGATAGCTTTGGTGGAAAATTTGAATCTTAATGCTATTACATGTTCTAATCAATGACTAGAATATCCCGTCATCTATGTACTGCTACTCTCAATTTCTCTCAACATTGCATTACTAGTTCAAAGTTCTCTTTGTTGAGGCCATATACTTCTTTTGAGTTATCCATACATATTTGATTTGGGGGAATGTATTGTAAACAGCATATTTTATAAAATTATATTTTGTTACTGGTTGATCCATGGAGATGCTATGGGGTTTTTGCTTTTTAACTTTGACCATGTATCTAGCAGACTTGTTGAAGTCTTATACTCTAAATAATTCACTTCTGTATAACCATAGTCTGAAAATTTTGGCAGCTTATTTTCTGTCTCAGTTCACACACCTTTTTATTTTTAGCTCGTTGCATTGGCTACTATTGCAGTGTTTAGAGGAAGTGCTGGTAACAAACACCTTTGCTTTGGTCTCAGTTTCAGAGAGAAACACCTCAACACTTCCCTGATGAATACTCTATTTGTAGGAGGTTTTTGCAGATGTTCTACCAGATTAAGGAAGGTCCCTTCAATTCCCAGTGTACTGAAAGTCTTCACTCTAGGTGGATGTGGAATTTAATAAAACACTTTCTCTACATCAGATGAAATGATGATATGAACAGTATAGGATGTTTAATTCCCAGTTTGCCTACAGGCTTTTTCATGAGTAGAGAGGGAGGCAAATATTGACAAGATTTTTGGATTCATGGCATCGTTATTGTGGAAAAAGAGTTTGCTAGGATGTACAAGTGTATCAGATGAGATGTGAAATGAAATATATGTACTTCCAGTTCTTTTTAAGATTCTGCTATAGAAAAGGATCTGTGAGTGACCAAAACAAGAGAAAAAGGCATTCATCTGAGGTGGGAGTGCCTATGCCAGAAATATAGATGAGCGCTCTTAGAATTTAGTAAAATATGGAAACTAAGAGACAGAGAATATGCCAGGTTTTAAAGAAAATTCACTTATTTCTTGATATATCTACAGCTGGGCAGGGCTTAAAAGATTCATCAGGATGATTTAGTGACTATGCCTGTTAATAAGACTACAGTAATGTACTGTGATTTCAAGATAATTTCCAAATCCAGCATGTTTTAAAGATGTCATGCACAAGCAGGGAAACAATTGGACATGTTAGAAATCATTGGTAATGGATTTATTTCATAGTCAAAAGTTTAAATTCTGAATGAAATTTCCTTTTAGCCTGCATATACAACATATGCAAAAATCAGGATAGACTAGTCTCAAGAAAGTCAGCTCAGAATCAAGGGGACGTACAGACTGCTGGGTTAGTCTTGCAATGATTTTTTGAGTAGATTGAGAGTTCTTAACATGAAAATGAACATCAAAACATAAAACATGTTTTTCGGTAAGGTACATAGTACTTAGTTCAGCAATGGATATTTTTATTATTTGAATGAGTATTTTTATTATTTGAATTTGAGAAAAACTTTGGGGTGTGATTCCTGGCAGAGTCTACAGTTGGCATAAGCACGGCAGCATTTCATATTTTCCCTGTCTTTCTTCCTAGTGGGAAAGTAGTTGGTGTTGGAATAGTGTTGTCTTTACTGAAGAAAGTGGGAAAAATTCCTTTTTAAGGCAAAAACACCGTGACAGTTGGATCCCAAAATTATTCATTTCCCTTTGAGCACGAAGATGACATTTATGGCCAGAGCAATTCCTTTTTTGAACACAGAAACACAATATTCCGAAATGAAAGGACAGTAGAGCTCTCTGGTCCCGTCCCTTCCTTCAAAGCTGAGGATGCTGAGCCCCAGGAAACTTCCTTGTCTTTTCGAAGGTCACCTACTACATGAGAGCAGAACCCCAGGCTTTCTCAATCCTGTCACGGTGCCTCAGGGCAGCAATTGTTCATGCTCATTTTTCAATAACTAAGTTCTGGAGTCGTCTTGTTGCAGTCTCCCTCTCCCAGCTGGTAGATGTGGACAGATATTCTCTTGCCATTCGCCGTGGGTCTGTGTGGTCCTTCCCTGCCCACCCTCCTCTAGGAGTCCTCTACTTCTGTATTTAGTGTCTGCAGTGAATTGCCTGTCATCCCTGTTCACTTAGTTTAGATGATGGGTGGAGGGGCAAGGGGAAGGCATTCTGCATTCCTTCCTTGGAACCAAAGAGGGAAATAAGACTCTTCATTGTGGTCCTATTTCATGATTGGATAATCTAGGTAACTGTTCCTCTCTTTGTGCCAAGATTCATCCTCTACATTCTTGTACATGATGATTAGAGAAAGTTAGAGCCCTTAGGTTGTATGGGGCAAAATGTCCTTCTGTTATTTAATCTCTTGGTACAAACTAACCCAATAAGGGAGTTGGACTGGGAAAAAAAATAGATGTGATTGCTACCAAGTTTATCCAGCCCCATTGATTTTGTTTTCTTTAAAGTCTTTCCACATGACCCTACTTACCTGTTTTCTTCTGTTTACGAACCTGAACTCTCTACTGTCTGGATCAGTGGTTGACAAACTAAAGGGCCAGAACCAGATAACATATCTCATTAGACCGTGTGGGCCTGATAAGCCCTGTCCCAATCACTCAGTGGCTGGTGCAGTGCACAAGCAGCCAACATGGAAATAGGTGGCTGTAGTTGAGTTCTAATAAAACTTTATTGACAAAAGCACATTGGATTTGTCTTGTGGTTTCATTTTGCCAACCCCTGGTTTACAACAACAGTTTCAGAATCTTGATTTTTGGACTAAGTTTATCAGAATGAGGAATGTTGAAAAATACAGTTTTCTAGGCTCTGAGTTTCTGATTAACATCTAGGGAGTTGAGGGGTCTGTATTTTCAATGGTTCTTAATTAATTATGTTGCTCAGACTAATTACTAAACTAAGATCCTTTTACCTTTCTTCCTTCCTCCTCTTATCCTTCCTCCCATCCTTCCTGCCTTCCTTCTTTCCTTCCTTTGCTGTATACAGATACAAATAAAAATATAACATTATTTTTTGTGTTTGAAAATGAAATAGAATGGTACAGTTCTATACAAAGCATTCTGTGTATTGTTTATATAGCCAGGGATTTAGTCCATTTTAATACATTGTACACATCTTCCTTTATTATGTTTCCATTTAAATTTATTTATGGAGTCATATAGATTTTATAATAACTACTGATGGAATAAAATACATCCATGTTTTTCTTTATGACACTAGTCTCAACCAGGGAAAAAATATATTTTCCCAGGCAACATTAGTAATGTCTGGAGGTACTTTTAGTAGTTGCAGCTTGGAGGAAGGTATTTTACTGGCATGTAGTAAGGAGAGATGAGGGCTGCTGTTAAACATCCTATGATGTCTTAGGGTGACAAACAATTACCCAGTCTAGTGCCAACAGAGCTGAGGCTAAAGCTTTGTTTTGTTCCCATGAGAACGCCATTGATTGCTGCAAAGGCAGCAGCACCCCAATGAGCTAAGAACCTCCCATTATGCCCCACCCCTGACAGATCTCACTCTGTCTGGGCTGTTGATCCTATTATCTTATGTTGAGGTCCTGTATCACATTCTCTGTTTTGTTTGATTGGCTCTGTTCTGTTTTATTTTGTTTGGTTTTATTCTCTTCAAAATTTAAAAACAAAAAAAAAGAAAGGAGAGCCCTCACTCTCACAACACAACCACGTGCAGCCCAGGCCTCCCACACAGAGGCCCGGGGAGACAAACCACGTGCAGACAGCAGGAGTCGTGTGCCATCAGTATTTGTGAGTCTCCTCCTGGGCTTTCTTGGGCTAGGTCTTCCCAGGATGCCTTTGCTATGTGAGCTTGGCTGTACCTGAGGGAGAGGCGGACTCCTCTGCTCAGTTTTTCCTGGTAACCGTGGAGCACAGCTGACTGCCTGTAGTCAATCCTTAAGCTGCAGGAGGCCTTGCACACTCCACGCTGGGCCTCATTGAATGCCGAGGGATGTGTGTGTGTGGCGCAGGTGAGCAGGGTGCCCAGAGTCTCTCACCCCTCTGTGCAGAATGGGCTGACACCAGGGCTCCAGACACACAGCCAGCTCCATTTTCTTTCAGAAATCTCCGATGACCTCTTGTAGCTGGAAGCATTCAAGGTTGCTGCCTTGGTTTTGTGGAAAAATGCCAGTGTCACTGTAAAAGAAATTGGTTCTGAAACCCATTCATAAGCTTCCCTTTTCATATCTGCAATGATTAAATCCATCCCCTCTCCCAGCATTACAACTTTTAAGCTGGTTTTCTATATGGGAGGGCTCTCGCCCACTCCCACGGATGATTATCATCATTGTCAGGTGCAGAAGCAGGACTTGTAGCTGATAGCTCCATTGCTCAGGGTAAGGCAAGAGAATTGGCCCAAAGTGCTTCATTGGCTTTGAGCTCCTTGAAGGCCAGTGCTGGGCTTTGGTCATCTTCCAGAGCCCCCTTCTGGCACCCTCTGTTGTAGTCAGAGATTGCAAGGAAAACAGTTTAATATAGGACACATAATTTACAGAATTATTTTATAATGGTCACCCGAAGAGTCAAACATAAAAAGTACAGGAAATCTGTCCACACACTAAAGACTCTAAAGTGCAGCTGAGACTCTAGGTCCTTGGCAGTATCCTGCATGAGTCCAGCTGAAGACCTAGAGCCCATGACAGTGTTTCCCACGAGTCCAACCAGAGGCCTAGGGCCCATGGCAATGTCTCATGCAAGTCTGTTGCATGGATCTGCCCTGGGAAGGCCCAAAGGTAAGCAGTGGAAGCTAGAAAGTCTGTGCCAGCAGGATGAAGGATCTATGCCAGATGTCTGAAGGTTCTGCAATACATCCAAGAAGAGATGCTCAAAGTAAGGACCAGAGCACTCCCAAAAAGTACCCCAGCCATGCTCAGCGACAGTCAGGTCTTGAGCTCCTTCGACGATAACAGTCGAGTTCACATCAGGTGTGACAAGCTTCTCCTGGAGATTGAACAGCACACATCTTCTTCTCCAGAGCCAGGAAGTAATGCTCAAAGAAATACGAGAGCTCCCCCATAGTGAACTGCAGCTATTCTCAGCGACAAGGTCCCGAGCTCCTCTGACAATGAGAACAGCCAAGTACGTATCAGGAAAGAAGCTTGACAAGCTCTTCCAGGAGAACCAACAACACTACCTCTTCCTCTCCAGCTCTCCTTTTTATGTTGGCAACAATCCCCATGTGTCCACACCCAGCACCACGCTGATTCAGTTCCACTGGTGTTACAAGTTGACCACCAGTTGTCAATCCACCGCACCCTCCCTGGATTATTGTTGATGCCTGATGAACATCACACCGATTGCTGATCTGTCAAAGCACAGAAGAGGTCAGGACAAAGCCCACAGCTTCTCTGATCTGACCTGGAAGGCCATTTAGGTGGGTAGTTATTACAGGTGCATCTCCCAGCCTCTGTCCCTGAGGTTGCAAGTTGGACATACCATACTTTGAAGCAACCCCAATAGCTTGGAATGATTTTTAATGACAGTATGTGGTTTTTATGCCTGTTTTATACCTTTTGAAGTCAGACCTTTCATTCTTATTTTTTTATTAGTATATGTTTGTGACATATAATACATTCATCTTGGGGAATCAGTACATATACATCTTGACTCTTGATCTTGTTTATTTCCCCTTCCCTTCCCCTCCTTTCCCTTTCCCTCCACGCACAGATCTGTTTCCCATCTCCCTGAAGACTACTTCCCTGTCTCCTGTCATCTGTCTTTTGTTTTGCTCTTTAAATTATTTATATTTTGAGTTTTTCATGTAAGAGAAACCATGTAATGTTTAACCTTTTTTTATGTTTAACCTTCTGTGTCTCATTTATTTCACTTAGCATTGTGGTCTCAGGGTGCATCCATTTTCTCACAAATGACTCAATTTTATCCTTCTTTAAGGCTGAGTAGTATTCTATTGTATATTGGTTTAGCTATACCTTTTCTGAGTATCTTCCTGAGAGAGTTTAAGTCATCATATTAGAGTGATCATGAATACCCATGTGGATAGCAGTACAACTCATAAGAGCTAAACCTTGGAAGTGGATGTATGCCTATCATTCTTCTGTCTGTATGCAGCAGAGGACTTGGGAATTGGTGGAAGAACGGGTAGCAGACAGTTTAAGTCAGGAAAAGAGGCCGTGGCTACAGTGTCACCTGGGTTGTCTTGGAGTTGCCAGTCCCTGGACGGGGACTTCCATCTTCGTGCAGGTTTGCCCACCCATCTCAATTCTGCGCCATGCTCTGTAAATACCATTGGCTGTAGCGTAAATTATTTGAAACAGGTGACAAGTCTAAGATAAATGTGTAAAGAGTAACTTTAAATTATCCTAGGATATAAAAATTTGGTGTAGATGAGGCAACAAACATAGGCCATTTAGTAAATGAGCCTGTTGGTTACCTTAAGCAGAAAGCCATTGACCCATTGGCTTTTTCTTTACTCTAAATTATAGCTGGTATCACAAAGGCTTAATCATTTTTCTCCATCATTAGATACTAGAAATTGTAGCTATAAACTGTCACCTATTAAATTTCCCAAAGTCAGGTCTACTAATTATGATATCTTGCCTCATGGGCATTTTGGCAGTTTGGTTATTACCTGCTTAGAGTTCACACTTAATAGGACTCAAAGGGCAACAGCAGCTTCTGAAGCAGGACCTTCCTCTGAGCTAAAGTACAAATATGGCCCTAAAAGAATGTTCCATGAATAGTGTACAGAAAAACAGGACTGCCAATAAATACTTAATGATGCCAAGATTTTGCTTAAAGGTTAATCATGGCATTTTATCTTACATTTGCTGTTATGAACTAAAACAGAGTTTTTCCAGTACAGCTGGTCTGGAGTGATAGAGATTATCATGGCAGGGAGTTGCCATTGTTAGTGAAACAACTCATGTGCAAGCCAAGGGAGCAGCATGAGGTGAAATGATTGTTTGTAAAGAAGGAATCAGTGCCTCTAGAATGCATTTAACTCCCTGCTTTGTGTGCTGGGGTGTGTGTGTGTGTGTGTGTGTGTGTGTGTGTGTGTCTTAATGTGTCTGAGTGTGTTTGTGTGTATATATGTCTATGTGTGTCTGCATGTGTTTGTGTCTATGTATATGCATGTGTATGTCTATATGTGCACCTGCGTGTCTTTGTGTCTGTATGTCTGTGTCTCTGTGTGTCCATGCGTGTATCTGCACATGCATCTGTGTGTAAATCTCTGTGTGTGCATGTGTCCATCACACCATGCACCACTTTTGAATCTCTTTAGAAACCTGCACAGTTGGTGGCCCACACCTGTAATCCCAGCACTCTGGCAGGCTGAGGCAGGAGGACTGCAAATGCAAGCCCCGCCTGGGTTATAGAGTGATTTAGTGAGATCTTGTCTCAAAATAAAAAACAGAAAAAGGGCTGGGGAGGCAGCTCGGTGTGAAGGCCTGGTCTCCATCGCTCATTCTTTATAAAACCCTGGATGCTCCTCTGTGTCCCTCTCTCTACCTGTGAGGCCAGAACAGCATGGCACTGCCCATTCTGCCCCATCTCCCTTCCGGCTCTTTGTTCCTTACCGGTAGCACTGCTTCCTCAATAAGCAGGTTGAGAAATGCAGTGAGGACCTGGTCCTGTGCACAGCTCGGTCCACCAGCACCTCTCGCACTGCCTGCTGCTGCATCCAGCTTCACGAAGTGGTGCCTGCGTGACCGCTGAGGACAGAGCGTGGCTATGCTGCTGTACTGAGCACGGGCTGCCCTGTAATGTGCCCTCCCCTCCTGCCCTGTTCCTGCAAAGGCTGCGCTCAGTGCCCCTCTGCCTTAGTCTGGGGTCCACGGACACAGCCTCCTTTTGACTGCTGATCAGCTGCTGACACTGTCAGAACACTGTGGGTTCTCAAGCCCTGGGCCCTCGACCCCAGCTCCATTTTCCATACAGCACCGTTCAAGGGCTCTGGTAGCTTCTTGTATATAAAGGCCCCACCCAGCCTGAAATTCGGATGTGGTACCACTCTGCTTTGTCTCCTGGTGGCTGTGATGTCACTTCCTCTGCCCTTCTGTTTCAAAGTGGTGACACAGACCCAGGGCTGTGTGAGGGGGAAGGAGCCACATGGCAGCATTCGCAGTATGAATGTGATAGAAATGTGTGTGCTGAAATAAGGATTTACTGCAGTAAGAGACTCAGTGCCATTCATCCCCTTCAAAGTCCTCTCCCTCGCTGCAGACGTGCTTATCCCATGGTTCTTGCCACTTACAGAAGCAGTTCTGCAGGTCCTCTTTCGTGAGTTTCTTTAGTTGCACAAATAGCTGTCTGGATGTCCTGAGTCAGTATAAAACACCATCCATGGTCATGTTGACTTTGGAGAAGAGCCAGAAATTACACAGCACCAGTAAATGAGGTAGATGAGGACACATGGTAGTGCTTGTAGGAGGTGCCTTTCAGCTGGATGGCACACGGCAGCAGCACACGCCATATTCGGCAGACACCTTGCAAAGACACTCAGGAAGGAGGACTTGCAGAGCTGCTGCGGAAGGTGGCAGTCATGATGAGATAAGGGTGCTCGAAGCAAGGGGGAGTACTCTGAGGTTAGCCTGACGGTGATGTGTCTTTTAGAGTAGTGAAGGGTTTTAACGTAAATGTTCAGTGTATTTGTTAGTCACCTCAGGTAGAGGCCATGGGAAGGTGGGTGCTTGTGCTCTGAGCACTTTTCTGGGGGCTGGTGACTTCTGCCATGCTTAGTTTAGCCTCTCCAAGGCTGAGCTGTGCTCGGCAGCGGAGTGCGGTGAGGGGACAGAATGCATGGGGACCCCCTGGTCACCTGAGCAGTGAGTGATCTTGGCTTAGTGATGCCTCTGTCTAAACTGCACAGCGGGGGGTCGGGGCATCCAGAGTTACATTTTGCGTTGACCTCTTTATGATGCAAAAGCACTTCTGCCTTTTGATGCAGGTATTGGAATTCATTTTTGTGACTTGGTCACCCTCAGATTTTTCAAACTTGATTTCAGAAACATAGCTTTCATCGTTTACTTTGTTCCAGTTCATTAAGTCCCTTTCTCTTTTGTCTTTATTCTGGACCCCCATTCCATGAGGCCTTCCTAAAAGTAAATCAGAGGCAAACTCACATTGTGACTGAACGAGTGGTTCCCACCTCCCCTCATCACACACTGCTTCCTGAGTATCCATCAGTCTTTCTGTGTTTATTTCCTCCAGTATTTTAAAAAAGGTCTACCACATTTCCTGTGTTCCTTCCTGTACTGAGGACCAAGCAGCAGCCAGGGCAGCAAAAGTTCCTGTGTCATTTTTGTGGGACAGGAAGAAACAGATTGTTTTAGATTTTATAATGAGGGCAACTTTCTCTGACACTTGGGTAGAAAGTGAATGAAAGGAGCAGAGAAACTGGGAGTCTGGTGAGAGAGCATTTGAGGCAGAGGGTCAACAGGTGCAAAGGCCCTGAGGTGGGAATGAACATGGTATAGTCCAGGCACAGCAAGAGGGTCCAGAGGGACAGGTCCAAGAGAAGAGGAAAGCTTTTGGGAGGAGAAGACCTCAAAAGGTAGGAAGAGGCCAGACCACAGAGGTCTTTGTCTTCTTTGGAAGGAGTTAGGGCTTTCTTTTGAGTTGACACATCAAAGATTTTAAATTGTTAACTGTATCAATATTCTCTGCAAAGCCTAACCCATCTCCCCTCATCTGAGAGTCTGTGATGCCAAATGATAGCTAGAATGAATCTGCTCTTTTAGGAACTTCATTGGATTCCATCCCAAATCCCTTCCTATTCCTTAAGAAGTTTGTTGGAAATTGTTCAAGGAGGGAAATTAGCAGAACGAGTAGCCATTTCACCACGTGTAGCGTTTGTCTGCTGGTGTTTATGTGGGTGAACTCATTTCAGCAAGAAACTGGAGGGGTTAATTTCTCTGTTGTCTAATTCTGCACTGAATTCTCTTTTGCAGTCAGCTCGGAGAAGCCCACGATAGAGCAGCTAGAGATCTAATTTGCTTTCATCACAGAAGAAATTGTAATTGAATAGCACAGAGCACAGGCTGATAGCCTAGGAACAGATGATCATCTGGCCTTGTTTGGTGACCTGTTCCCAAGCACCAGCAAGGGACCCGTCAGAGGTCAGCAGCGAAGGACACAGAGACAAGCACTTTTCTCAGAGCAGAAACACAGTGTCAAGATAAATCACTGAGTTGTTATTCTCCATACGCAGCGGGGTCGCATGCTCTGCAATCACCCTCCAGAATGGGATAAAAGTTTTCATAAACTTCTACCTAAGTCCTCCTCAAACTGGCCTGGAACTAGCATTTGGCCTGCGAATGGATGGCTTTGGAAATATGCTTCGTCAATAGCATTGCCTTTAAAAGGGTTGCTGATCAGGTGGGAAATCGGGAGACACAGGGAAGACCATGGGGAGGGCACATGCACTGTGCAGTCATTCGCATGAGGAACCTTTCAAAGGTCTGTCCAGGATGTGACAAAGAGAGTCCAATTTAGATGACTAATGCCATTCCTCATGGGTGACAGCTAGGTGTGTCAGAGTTGGATCTTTCCTAAGGAGCTTCAGTTTTATCCCTTGTTACCTTAAAAAAATTCCTCTAATCCTTATGTTGCTGAAATCGATGTTATCTATGGTTTGGGGTTCATGGAGGCTGCACGGCGCCTGTCATCTGTGGTGAGGTGGATGTTGGGGTGACCTTGGACGCACGCATAGTTAAGGACATGTGTTCCTTGGGGCCAGCACTATCTCTGAGACAAGGAGCTAATCTCTCGTCGATGGCACCACTTTTCCTGTGAAGAAATAATTGACCCATTTATGGTCTCATTTCAGCTCCTTGCAGATCCTTGTGCCAGCAACCCTTGTCACCATGGCAACTGCAGCAGCAGCAGCAGCCACAGCAGCAGTGATGGCGATGGCGATGGCTACCTTTGCGTCTGCAGCGAGGGCTATGCAGGTCCCAACTGCGAACAGCCGCTTCCCGGGATCCCTGCCTCAGGCCGGACTGAGTCTGTGCAGCTCCAGTCTGTCTCCCCAACCCAGGAGCCCGACGTGATGCTGCCCCGTTCACAGGCAACCGAGACCCTGCCGACCTGGCAGCCGAAAACTGGGCAGAAAGTCGTAGAAATGAAATGGGACCAAGTAGAGGTGAGAAGGTTGTATGGGGTGTATTTTTATGTAGGAAAGCAGCATTGTGAAAGTAATTCTGGGGTTCTAATATGAGCAATAAAAATGAAGAATCAGAATGAAGAAATGCCATGTGCCTAACTTTATTATCATCTGTCCTTGTGTGTCTGATGGTTTTATAAGCTTCAGAAGAGTCTGCAAACCCAAACATGAATGAATGAAATTATTTCCTGGAATGACAGACATATGCATTGCTGTGGAATATCTTAGATATGGGGGAGACAGCACAGTGTTCAAAGTGTGATAGAAATACATTGTGAATGTTTGAATAAGATTATAGTAAGAGATACATTGCCACTAATTCCCCTCAAAATACTCACCCTTGTTTTGAACATTCTTATCCTGTTGTTCTTGTCACTTTTGTTGTTGTTGTTGTTTTTTGTTTTTTGAGGCAAGGTCTCACTATGTGGTTCAGGCTGGTCTTGAACTTACTATGTAGCTCAGGCTGGCCTCGAGTTTACAGCAGTCCTCCTGTCTCAGCCTCCCGAGTGCTAGGATTACAGGCATGTGCTACCATGCCCAGCTCTTGCCATTTTCTGAAGCAGTCCTGGAAGTTCTCTTTCCTGATTGCTTTTACAAGGTGTATAAAAAAATGGTTGCTGCTGCCAGTTGCCTTCCAATAGGAAGGCAGTGTGTAAAAGCATTACAGTATGTCCTGGTCCACCTTATTCCCAGGAATCCGGCCTTAGGATACCTCTGGCTCTTCCCTAACATCTAAGTGACAATGAAAGATTAAATACTTTGAATTGATTCAGAACATTGACTCATGTTTGAAAGCACAACTAAAGACTCACGAAAGTGGATGTACAGAAGTGTTTCAGAAATGGTGAGAACTTTGGGATAAGTATGTTCCAAGTGAGGGTGGTTATTTTGAGGAGATAAGTGTCAATGTGTTTTTTATTGTAATAAATTACACAACTTAAACATTTGCCATTATTTTCAAGCATACCTCATAAAGGAATGTATCCTAGGAGCCCCCATGGTAAACCTGCTTCCTTCCTGTAAAGCTGTCTTAATCTGCCTCCTCTGCTGTAACATATATGGCTTCAGGTATATTACTGCAAGTTTCACAGATTACGTGAAAAGCATCATCTTTATGTATCATGTGTTACAGTTAACGAACGTGTCTAGAAAATTCGCATATTGTTGTAACAGAGGCAGGCAGCATTTCTTTTCTGTATTCTTGGGCACTAACCAGTCGACCTACTTCTTTTTTAGTCCCACACTGTTTATGGAGGTCACACTGGGACTGCAGGGCAGTGTTTTCAGTCTACTGAAAAAGCTGTGAAACTTGTTCTGATTTCAGACTTTTAATAAGTGCTTTGAAGTTACGGTTTTAATATCTCTTTGCTGGTTGACTCAAAACGTGAACTAGATTTGATTCCAAGTTTATCAAGGAAGTGTCCTTTACAGAAAATTTCTCCCCAGCCTAGCATTTAAATCTATTTATTTAAATTCACACTATCTTCCAGTTGGGAAGTATAAAGATGAAATGTCTCGTCTTTCGGTCATGCTCTGATTTCTCAGCTGTTTGAGAAGCAGGTTAAAGGTGCAGCGGAAACCATGGGGGATACATTTGGGCTTGCTCTTTGCATGAAGTAAGGATGCTTTAGAAGCATAAAGCTGCTTGGAGCTTCAGAAGACGAAAATGTCTGTAAGAGTGCTCTGTTATACAAGTTGGACTCACACCTTGGAGTATAGTAGTGGGTTTTAGCGGTAGCAACTGACTACAGGGTGTTCTGGAAAATAACTTCCAGACATTGGGTCTTGGTTGAAATTGCTGAGAATTTCTGTCTTCTCAGTTAATTCTGTGATGGTGAATAACATTTTTTTTCTTTCTTTTTTTTTTTTGCCATGCTGGGGATTGAACTCAGGGCCTTTGCCCTAAGCTACCAGCCCAGCCTTATTTTGTTTGTTTGTTTATTTATTTTTATTTTGAGACAGGATCTTTCTAAATTGCTAAATTGCCTAGGTTGAGGTCAAAATTGTAATCCTCCTGTCTCAGCCTCCCAGAGTGCTAGGATTACAGGTGTCCCCCATGGCTAATAGTTTTAATACCCCTTCATTTTCATTCTCACAGATAGGGGCAGTAGTTCAGGGCCTAGAGAGGGATCACCAGCCCCTCAGAGATCCAGTTGAAGGCTGCAGGGAGCATAGCCCCCCACACCAACATGCAAAACATCATTTAAAATTGCAGGTGTGGCCCACAGAGTAAAAGTAGGGCAGCTTTCCAGCTCCCAGGCCGTGGCCTGGGTTGGTGATGCCCCTCGGCAGGAACAGAGTGAGAGACAGAGACTGCTGTCTTCACAAGCCTTGGGTTTGCCCCTCCAGCACCAAGGTGCGTGCCCACTGCCAGGAGCCATCTATAGACAGCCTCTGTCCTTGAAGCATTCAGGCCCTGGCTGACAGAAGGCTGGCGTGGAGCAAAGGGCCAAGAACTGCCTGTTATGTGAAAAGCGAAAGACCGGGGTACAGCCCCGAAACATCCTGTTATTGCATTCAACAATCCTGGGAGTTTGTAGTCTGCTCTCAGGAAAGCTGTACTTCGGAAATCAGATGGTGCAGCTTTCGGTTTCTTGCAGGTTCCTAAGGCTTCACTTGTCCAGACCACAGTGTCACCATTAACAGGCACAGATAAGATGCAGCGCATGAAATTTTGCTTTAGCATATTATCTTGTACTGCAATCAACCCCAATATCCTAGCTTCTGTTTTTGTTTTCTTTTTGCCCAGGTCATCCCAGACATCGCCTGTGGAAATGCTAGTTCTAACAGCTCTGCGGGGGGCCGCCTGGTATCTTTTGAAGTGCCGCAGAACACCTCAGTAAAGTAAGAAATTTCTCAGTTAAAACCTGCTAAGATCGATGTTATGGCCCCTGTGTTGTGTGGAGTCTCTACGTGTGCTGGATCCATCACTGATCAGTGCAGTGAGCATCACAGATCCCGCAATGTGGACCTGCACCGGCCCCTGAAAATTAGAGCAGGCCACTCAGAGGAGCACAGCAGAGTTAGGGTAAAGCCAGGTTAGAGATGTGCAGCCAGGAGCCTGGATCGCTTGGGTCCAGGGTGAGGGAAGAAACTGAGACCTTCGATAAAATCAGTCACCTCATGTCCCTTTGCTTCCCAGTTATCATCCTCTTAAGATTTTAATGGACCATTGCTTAAAGCTATTTGTGTAATTTAGCCCAAATTTAAAATCCTCATGTTACAATTTTCTTTTTTAAAGCAAGCGGCTGAGGAGTCGCTTGTTTTGTTTTAAATTTAGGCTCCTTCAGATTGCAGACTGCGGCTGTCCCCGTGGGAGATGAGGGGGAGGCAGAGGGCATGGCCTTAGGGAGTGGCCTGATGTGTGCCAGGTGCTCTGCTTGGACTTGCAGCTGCCCTGGGCCACCTGATGTGGGTGAGGGTGCAGCCAGCACAGAGCCCTAGACCGGCCAGCGTCCCCACTGCCTGTCCTTTGTTGTCATTAACCACCATGCTCTCCACGTCCCAGGTGACCTTAGGGTCATTTTCTGCCTAGTTTTGGGGATGTTAGAAGACTGATTCCCTGACTAAGCAGTTCTATGCCCTGGCTCCCTTGTGGGGGGCCAGCAGGCACTGCAGACCTCGTCCGTGTACCTGGCCGGAACTTGCCTTCCTAAGTATACAGTTCCTGGAAACATCTGGAAGAAGGATGTTGTTACGTTGCCCTGCACCCCTCTTTCCCAGCCGTGCAGCTACTTTGGCAGGGGGAGAGCCAAGAAGGGGAGTGAGTCCTGGGCCTGGGGAGGAAGGTCCTACCCGGGAGACAGGCGGCCTGTGAGGCCGCTCTGAGCTGCACCAGCAGGGGGACCCCAGTCCTCAGGGTTTCAGTCCACAGAAAGCTCTGAGGTCCAGAGCCGCTCTTAGGGAAGTGCAGCCCAGGATCACTGGTTTCCTTTGCTTCCGCAAATCTGCCTCTCAGCTCTTCCTTGGCTAGACCATATTTCTTTGCCTTCCTATGCCTTTTTGCATAGTTCTGATTCTTTTGTGCTGTTCAATGCTTCATGTTTGTTTTCCCCTCCCAACAAACCTGACATTGTCTGAGGCTCGCTTGGACGGCTGAACTGCATAGAAATGAAAGTGCTGGACCCAGGCTGAGTGAGATGAGAGTGCTGGGTGACCTTTGGGTGCCCAACATTCACAGATGAGGGTTCCCAGCCTCTGTGCTTCTCTTATTCATGAATTCAGTCCTTTAGCAAAGCCTTATTGAGTCCCCTGTTGCCTGGTGGGAGCTCTGTGCTGGGAATGGGGATGGGGTTGGGGTCAGCTCTATGCAGAGACCCTGACATCCTCTGACCCAGGTAAAAGCCCAGTCCTCCAGGGGCACAGGGAAAACAGGCCACTGCTGGGGTGGCGGGAAGGTCAGGGGTCTCAGAGAAGAGGTTCTGTGCGGGTGGGAATTCGTTTCCCAGGAGGAAGAGGAAGATGCAGAGCTTGGAGCTTCCTTACTGCAGAAGCCCTGGGTTGCTGGGGTGGGGGGTGAAGAAGTGACAGAGACACAGTCTTGGTGGGGGTGGAGGACCGGCCTTCGATGGCATTGCCTCTGGATTTTATCTTGGAAACCACAAAAAGCCAGGGGAGGCCTGAACCCTGGGGGATGTGACACAATTTGCTCATTTTGGCAACATTGCTTGGATGACTGTTTTAGAACGCAGCCCACATTGTGATGCATTATACGATGCTCTTTTTACACCGTGTGGGGATGGAAGGGTTTGTTTGTAAAAGATCTCAGCACACTGTTTCCTTACTTGTTAAAACAGTTACCCAAAGCTGAGGCAGTCACTCGTGTTGTACCAAGTGGGAGGTGGATATTTGTAATAAATGTGAGAAAACGTGAGTGTGCACTGCATGGACACTTGTTTACACACTTGTCCCTCATTTTCTGATACTTTTGTGGATGTACTCATCATCTTAATTTTTAATTTGATGAGCCAGTTCTAAGATGAACTTCTGCAAAAGAGATTTTGCATTTACATTATTCTCATTTTCAGGATTCGGCAAGATGCCACTGCATCACTGATCTTACTCTGGAAGGTCACTGCCGCGGGATTTCAGCAGTGCTCCCTCATAGATGGACGCAGCGTGACCCCCCTGCAGGCTCCAGGGGGCCTGGTCCTCCTGGAGGAGATGCTGACCTTGGGACAAAATCACTTCATCGGTGAGTTACCGAAATGTCAGCCCAGCCTTGGCTGGGTGTTCAGACACGGTAGCTGGGCAGCTTTGCCCAGATAACGTGAGTTCTGGATGGCAATGCCGTTTCTTTTGCTTTAGATATGATTTTACTTATAACCAAAATAGGTTCTAATATAACATTTCCTGTTTGGCTCAACGTGGAAAAACGGTGGTCTCTGGAGTCCAGAGGCTGTCTTCCAGCCCTCTCCAAAGTATCCTAGGTGTATCAACCTCGGCGTTTCTTTCTTTTTTGGTACTGGGAATTTAACTCAGAACCTTGTGCTTTCCAGGCAGATACCATGTCACTGAGTTATAGCTTTGGCCCAATTTTGGTATTTAATGATCTGATTCTAAGTTTTCTTTCTGACTCTGGCGACTACTTTGTCCAGGCGTTGTAGGCAATTTAGTGTATCGAGTGTCATCTCTCTGAAGAACTTTTGTTCCCTGTGATTTTGGCTTAACCTAGACCCCTGGGCACAGTGGCTCACCAGAGACTTAGCACCTCTGAACCCCCGGCTGAGGCATGGGAAGGATGACAGCTCTCCGGGTCTCCTCGTTCTTTCTGGAACCTGCCTCCAATTTACCCTTGTCTCTATTCCTTGACGGAGGAGGAGAAATGGCTTTCAATATTCTCTCCCCAGGTCCACCCACTCCTGTCCTTCTTAGGGCTACACTTGGACAGTTTGCTGAGGATCCACTTTCCCCGAATCCTGCCAGTTGTCTTCATCTTTCACCCCATGCGCCGTCCTGTTGGTGCTGGAACTTGACACTTTAGCCCCTCAGTGTTGCCATGTCATTGGCGACTGCATTAGCCCTTGTTCCGTCTTACAGCCTCCGTGCAGGGACACATGTTCAAGTTTGGAATCCTCCAGCCCAGGGTAATGCATGCAGGCACTTTCCCGTTCCTGCTGTTGACACCTGTACATTGCAACAGCCTTCCCCTGGAGGACGAGGGTGCGTGTGCATGTGTGTGCTTAGTGTTTAGTAGGTGTTGTGGTTGATGCGTGTGTGTGTGTGTGTGTGTGTGTGTGTGTATGACAGCACCTGTCTTTCAGGGGATTTGGGAGCACTGGAAAAGATAATGGGCATGAAAGTATAAGTTACACAGGTGGGGATTATTCTCAGGTACCTTATTTTTTTCTTTAGACATGCTAAGTATTTTGTAAATGGGAAACATATATATGAAGGCTTATTCTCCAAGGCATGTATTTGATATAAGTATCATAATGAAGATAAAGGGGTTAATGAAAATGTTCAGATTTATATCATATTATTTCTCATTTTTGATATTCTGACTTTCCTCTGGTAAGAAGATTTCTTTCTCTCTCTCTCTCTCTCTCTCTCTCTCTCTCTCTCTCTCTCTCTTTTTTTTGGTACTGGGGATGGAACTCACAACCTTGTGCTTGCCAGGCAGGCACTTAAGCCACTGAGCTAAATCCCTGGCCCAAGAAGGTTTCTTTTCAGTTTTTGAAAATCCAGTTGGGAGAGCATGGATCTTATTAGATGGAGATAAGATAAAGAGAAGAAAGTTTGGGAAATGGGCATGGCTGGGAAAAGAGGAGAGAGAACTTAATTTCATTTCAGCATTTGACCATCAAAATGGATTAGAAAGAACCAGAAATTATGTGATGATGTATGATTAGTGCTCAAATCTGAATATTACTCCATTCCAATTCCATTCTGAATATTATACATTCCAAGGAACTATTTTTTACTTCAGTGTCTGTTGTAACAGTTTATCTAAAGGGAAATAGTTTCTGTTATTTGGATAGTTTTGTACTGATCTTTACAGTTTTTTGTTTAGTAGATGTTATGGTTGATACATTGGGTCAACTTGAGAAGTTTAGAAGTTTAACTAAGAGACTCAACAGGGAGCCAGGATCCTTACCTTGTGAATATCCTTATCCTGAGCAAGAGGATAACAAGGAGATTGTGTTAATGCTACACCTGCCAGGAGGGGTTGGGGTGGCCTGTGTACAATATAAAGGAAGAAAAGAGGTTGACCTTTCCCCCTTTTTGCTCTGGCTGCTTTGGCTGGCCGCCACCTTGAAGTGTTGGCCTGGTTTATGCCACCCTGCTTGGAATCAGCTGATTATAAACTGAAACCTCCACAAACTGTAAGCTAAATAAACCTTTTCTTCCTTCATTTGGGGTGCCAGGTATTTTATCGTAGCACTGAGAGGAAAGTAACCAAGACAGTAGATTAACTGCTCTGTGACATGGAGCTAATATTTCAAGAAAATGAATGAAGTATTGCTACTCTTTAAAATGTCATTAATATTATCAGAAGATGTCCATTTGTAGTATTAGCTGACACTTTATTCTACTTTGCATTGTAGCATCACTATAAGCTTAAATTGACACTGGGAGTGTGGATATGGTTAAAGAGCTTTTCCAGTGTTAATATAAATTTATTCTTTTGAGATAAGAGAAATTTTGAGAATTCATATACAGTTAGAACTCTCTTTGCTCACAAAAATTTTCATGGAAAAAAGATGTCTGGTTGAAATGTATTTTTTTTCTAGAGGAATGATTACATTTTTTTCTTACATTAATTGCTAAATTAAGGAATTCTTCTGCCAGAATTATACTTTAGGTTATCACGAGGAGAAAAGGGCTTTGAGTAGTATCATTTATTTCCATAAACCATTTTTCTTTTCTTTTTTGAAATTTGTGACCTGATTTCTTTTACATTCCCAGTAAGAGCTTTGTGGAAGTCTCACCTGGCTTCATCGCGGAGATCACTGTCTTTCCAAGTTAATACCTATGAAGGCGGCAGTTGCTCCTGTCACCTGGAGCACTTTCCCCAAGGTGATCCGCCGGGGACACCTGTATGCTGGCAGCATCTCTCTTTCTATCTTAAAGAACCTAAGTATACCTTTTGTAATCACTGCAGAAGCCTCATGCTTGCTACACCGACAGGCGTTTAATACTTCTTGCTTTGTAAAAAGAGGCTTTTATTAAACCAATGTGTTTTCACAGCCTGGCTCTCTGATCATGCATTTCCTTAAAGATCCCAAGGACTGTTTTCAGGAGTGCAGTGGCGTCCAGCTGACACACAGACATGCTGGTGCTGGCGCAGGGTGGGACACGTCCACCCAGAGGGGAGCAAAGTTCCCACAGTGCCTTGGAGGAGCCATTTCTGACCTTCCCACACCTTCTGTAGATCTCACATACTTAACTGATGGCCAGCGGTGAAGTATTTCCATGCAGTGCAGCAGAGCTTTCCTTTCTGTGTCTTTGGGAGAGAACTTTGATTTTTGTGAGCAGATTTATGCACTTATTTATTTATTCATTAAACTTCATAGGTTACACTAATATACTATGAATGAAGGCACAGTATATTTATTTTTAACTGATACAAAACGTAACAGTCACACATGTTAATGGGGTATTGTGTGATGTTTGGATGCACGAGTGCCTTGTGTAATGTTCAAGTCAGGTTGAACATCTATGGCCTCGAGATCTTCCATTCTTCTGTGAAGTTTCTTGCTGAGAACCTAATGTTCTGCACACTCCAGATGATCACAGTGTACTTATCTTTGACCTATTTCTGCAATCCCGCTTTTAATTTTCTAACGATTTTCCCTCATTACCATTGCCTTGTTAATATTTGTACTGTTTCATGGGAAGAGAGCAATGATACAAGCCTTACAAACTGTCTAACTCTTCCCCCTCTGCCTCCTTCACCAACCCCTTCCCACCCAGAATCACCACCAAATTTCATCTCTTTTGCCCTCTACTTAATTATCCTTTCTGTTTTTTATTTTCTAAATACATTTCTTACTTGTTTTATGCAATGTTGGGGGGCAAATAACTAAATGGCCTTTGTTTCATGATGGCGTTGCTGTGGGGTGCATCAGAGGTGCCCATTAGCTCCCTGGGTGGTTCATTTGCTCAGTTTGTGTTTGTGAAGAGCCAAGTTCATTGCCCAGCTGTATTTTCATGAAACACTGGCTTACCTCTCTTAAGCAAAGTATTATTATAATTATTACTTTTTAAACTGGCTTGGAGGCATTGATGTGATGGATTTTCTCCTCTCTGGGGAGTTGCCTCTGTTGGGAAAGCTGTTGAAGGAATGGTTTTACCATTTCCTTAGGGAGAAACCACTCTGGGCACCTTCTCTAGGCTGTTTCCTCTCTGCTGCTCTTAGGCACGGTTCTCCTCACTTCTGTAGATCCTGCCCCACTCCCGCCAGAGTGACACTCCCTGTGCTCAGACAAACTCTATGTACCTCACACCACACACTCCGTTCATCTTTAAGGCCTCATGTAAATTCTCCTCTTTTGGAGTCTGTGTTCATCAGCTTTCTGTTGCTGTGATAAAGTGCCTGAGAAGAATGATTTAAAGGAGGGGGAGCTGTTTGTGGCTGCTGGTTTCAGAGGGTTCAGTCCATGGTTGACTGGCATTTAGGTCTCTGGTGAGGCAGAATATTGTGTCTGCAGGAACTTGTGATAGAGGAGGCTGCTCTCTCCATGGCGTCTAGGGAGCAGAGAAGAAATAAGGGAACCTGTTCTGGGGCTCCTCCTTCTGCTTTTGTTCCACTGGGCCTAGAGACTATTGGAAGGTGCTATCCACATTCAGAGCAGACTGTTCCACTCCTTTTGCTGTTCCATTCCCAGTCTTCTTTGGAGCCACCTGCCCAGACACACCTAGAAGTGTGCTTCACCAATTTCCTATGTGTTTCTCAATCCAGTCAAAGTCACAAGTCAAGATTAATCATCATAGAGTCTTTCATGAGGAAAATGGCTAGCCAGACATTCTACTCTACCTAGAGTCTCCGATCTCCTCTCATTCATGTAAAATCTTACAGATGCCCAGACAACCCAGAATATTCTCAAGATTCGCTCTCCTGTTTTACTCATACCTCCCGCCTTCCTACTTGTGCAGAGAAACCCCGTGTTTTCTTTCATTCTTTTCACTCTAATGGTCCATATCCATTTGTTGTTACCCCTCTTTTTCTTCGAAATTATTTTAATTTTGGTTCAGCACACTTACCTTTCTATCCTATCATCAAATTGGGCTGGTTTCTTATATTTGCTTTTTTCCCTTTATCCTCATTCCACTATCCTGCTCACAACCCCTTATTTTTCCTGTTGCTTTTATTTGATACCCATTTGTAATATCATTTTTTATGGTTTCAGTACATTTTCATATCTAATTTATATCAAAACAGTAAATAGATTAGAATATTTAATCTAGATCACTGGTATTATTTTTATGACTTCCTAAGATATTCCTCTTAGGGCATTAGATCCTTTTGAACTCATCAGGGGATTTTAGTGGTTCAGGATGCTGTGACAATAGGATAATTTAAGAATAGTCCTAGAGACTGACAAATGACCACCACAACTGGAATTAGAATTTATATAAAGTTAGGGGTTTAAGGCACGGATTATTTTTTTGGGGTTCTCAGTTCATCCTCAAAAGGAAGAGGTGGCATTTGGTCTTTTATGTGATTTTTCAGACAAATCTTTTGGAGTCCCTTGATAAAGCTCTATTTTTAACTCTGTCCTTTCTCTTCCTTCTGTGTATTCCTATAAGCCTTGTCCTAAAATGTTAAAAGTGTCAAAAGTAATTTAGCTGAAGTTAGGGCTTTCATCCTGTATATCTAATGGAGAAAGGGATTTGGGAAAATGTGCTCCTAAAAGCCCAGGACACTTTGGTGATATTCTGGTGGTGGTCAGGGTGGTGGGCTGGACTTAGATAGGGACATGGTTTCAAGAAACAACAGGGACAGGGGATTTTGCTAGCCTTTCACTGTGGCTAGAGAGCTCTCCAAAGTCATACATAGTGACTAATACTCATTTTGGGGGGTATATGTCTATTTTAGCAATTTGGCCTCAAAGCTCCAGATGGAAATTCTAAATGTTGATATCAACACAGGAATCCTTTTCCTTTGCTCTAGGGTTGAAAGGAACCCAGAGATAAATAGGATGGCATCGCCTCTCCCCATCCACTCAGCTCTTCCGTCTTGTTGGCTGGCTACCCACTCCCACCCACTTCCAGACCATGGGTACCATATGGGGCTGCCAGAGTTCAGCTCTCTGAACTCTGGGGCATTCAGGGTGGCAGGGAAGGGCTTGGGGAGGTGGCACCAGGGACTCTCCAGGGCATATCAGGAGGAAGGATTCTCATGTGGACTGAAAGATGCATAGTGTATGTTTCCTCTCATTAAAAAAGGCCTCCCAGAGATGTAGGACCAAATTGGCAATTCACCTCTTACTGCTGTGAAGAGCACAGGCCCCACTTATCTCTGCTCTACACATTCTGGCTTCGAGTTATATTTTTCCTGCCTCTAATGTCCATTTAAATTTGCATTTTACCATTTAATGGTATGTATTTCCTCTAAGCCTCTCAGATCTTATAAAATAAGTTAGAGTATGAAAAAATAAGAGTGGCGAGGAGACTTAATTTTAAAAAATATTTTTTACTGCATACTTTGATAACAACTTCATTGATTATAATTTTTTTAGGTAAACTTTTATAGTGATAGATATTTGCATCTTAACTCTGACTCATGAAAACTGGGTTGATTCCCTGAAAAAAAGTGTTTTTTGTTTGTTTCTGGGAATCAGACCGAAGGCCTGGTACATGCCAGGCAACTGGAAGGTTGTAGCTCATCTGTCTGAACCCCTCTGTCTGTTGTGCACGTTGCTTTGAGAGCACTTTCTAAGCTTGCTGATTTCATTCTTGTGTACTAGGCCTTGTGTGTTGCAGCCCTCTGTGTCCAGACCCATCTCAAGGAAGCCTGTGGAACCTCAGTAGCTCCTACTGGTGGAGGTGCGTTGAGTGCACATCCTGCCATCTGAACCTGGGTTTCTGGGCTCATTGGCCCCTTACTTTATTTTAAGCAGGACAGCAAAGATGCTCAGCTCCCACTGCTTCCTGGTGTGTTCTGACATTTCCTTCAGCATAAAGTATAACGGCTCTAGTCCCAGCTTTGGCATTGTCACCTTGTCCAGCTACCTCACCCTAGCAAGCCTCACTTCTGAGTTCTGGACTCTGGCTTTATGATTCCCAAGAAGTTCTGCTGTGGACCGCAGCTCACTCTTATCTAACAGTGGACTGTGGTTGTATTTTTCCGACCTCCCAATCTTGTGGTTAGATGACCCGTCACCCTGAGTAGAGGCTTGTCACCCTTCAAATGCTTTGTGTGTTTCTCTCTCTGTATAACAGGCATCATTTTTCTTGATTCCGACTTCCTTTCCTTTCTTCTGACTCTTTTATAGAATTGTTGCTTTACCAAATGTTCGTTTGATTTTCTTCCTCTGATACTGCATTTATAACAAGCATCAAACAACTTAACATCTGCATAGTATTCATCTCTCTCCTCATGTGTTTTTCGTTTGCTGGATTTATGTCTTTAGACTGTAAACTTCTGGAGAGAAGGGGTCATGCCATAGCTCCTCACTTGTGTGATGCCCACGTGGTGATCACCTGACTGATTCAGTTTGATTCACACCTAAGTCATTCTGCTCAGCAAATGCTATGCAAAGAAAATTTCCCACTGGAAAATGTCAATCTTAAGAATTTTTTGAAGATTTTCATAACCTACCTCTGTGACATTTAAGTCCCCTCTTTTTATTACATTAAAAGTATTTTAGAGGATCAAATGAAAAAAAAGAAAGAAAAGAATTTTTCATCATTTTTCTGGGAATGTTGCATTTTGTCCTTTAAGATACTTTACTCTGTGAGCTGGGAGTGAAATAGTTGAAGAAAGTTTGGAAAGGTTACCACCTATAGGATTGTTAACATCTTCTTTTTGAAGAAAGTTTAATATTTAAAAATAAAAATGCAAATATTTCACCTTTGATGGTTGTCTTAATGCCACAGTTGGATAAGGCCTATTGAGCTCCCTATAATAGAGGGGAAAAAAATCTCCAAAGTTGGACACGTTAAAATAAAAAAGTAATAATTACGAAAGAACAAAAGTAGAGGAGCAAAGCTCCCTTGAACAGCATAATTTATTTTAGATCAATTTCTTATAGTTCACATTTAGCTAGAAGATTTCTATGAAATTTAAGTTGTACTTAAATTGAAACCACACTTCAATACTGACAATCAAGACTATTTTCATTTTCTGTTTATTATTGAGCATTTGGATTATTGAATATCAGGGCTAATGAGTACTAGGATATTTTTAAAGTTCATTGGCATTAAAATTCATGTCCAGCTCTTGTCTTCCTAAGTGCTGTCATGTGGGAGAATCGTTTATTTGTTGGTACTTATTGCTTGTGTTAGTAAACCGAAACTTTGGAGGACATTTCATATAGCCATCTTAGGCTTGGAGGCCCTGCCTGCTCTTGTAGAACTGGGGCACGTGACTCTAAGATGAACGCTATGCTTTAGTTACCCTCTGGTCTGCACAGACTTGATATCTCTGCCAAGATATCAAGTTCCTCAGGCGATGCTTTGATACACTTAAAATTGTGCAAACCTTGGGAACTTATCAAGAAGTAGAGGGAAACCATAACACCAATCCAAAGCACATGCAAGGACAGTGCTTCGAGGGACAAGTATGTGTCTGCAATTTGTGAGCACCAGTTTCAGAGTTTAAAAAACGCAGATGACTGCAGGGAATCCTGAAATGCGTTAGTGGAGAGGCTTCCTGGGCTCATGAAGCAAACTCTAGGACCATTTTTGTAACCACAAATACTCTCTTTCTCTGCCTCATTCTCTTTTCCTTTGCTTCTGCCTTTTATTCAAATAAACGCAGGTAGCATACTTTATTTACAGATGAATTTGGAAAAGTTAAATTACAGGGTTTTTTTTAATAAGTCAAAACTTTTCTTATTAATTCTGGTAAGCAATACCACATTGCATGCCAGTCTCAGTAAATTTGAATTCAAATCTTATGCACAGAATTTCATTAAAATGTCTTTAAAACTTTTCCCTGCTTCTTTTATCTGAGACACAAACTTTTTCAAGGTTTTTTTCACCAGCTTACCATCAAAAGGTTTCCTTAGCTTCTGTCAGTGCAAATTTCCACTAAAAAAGCAATTTTGTTTTTTCTTTTCTTTTTTTTTTGGAACCGGGGATCGAACTCACGACCTCACACTTGCTAGGCAGGTGCTTAAGCCACTAAGCTAAATCCCTGGCCCAAGAAAGCAATTTTGAAAATTGTCTTAAAAGAGACAATTTCTTCCCCGTGAAAGCACCTCTGCTCTTTCTTCTTTCTATGGGGATGGCGTGGGAGGGGGGGCAGCAGGATGGAGAGCAGGAGCGTGAGGCGAGAAGAGAGGAAGTAGGGAGGAGTGACAGAGATGGTGGTGCAGGGGTGAGGGGTGCTAATATATGGTCCCCCCCAAATGTGCACACTTCAGGAAAGAAAAGCTTGTATAAATATTTGAACACTAAATTTATTGAGACATCATGAAATTAATCTAAGTTACCTTTGGCCTCTCCAAGAGGTGCTCAAAGTGGTGGCTGTCAGCTTCCAGACAGTTATGAGTACTGGGAACTGCTCCTTGGGTAGCCTTGGTCATTGAGATTGCCACATATGGATTTTCAATTTCTTCTCTAAGGGCTGGCGGTGTAGTGGGTTTTCTGTGATATACGACATCCTCTGGGGTTCCCCGTATGAGGGGGACACCATCGCTTGCAAAAACATCACACTATTTTTGTTTTCCAAAAGTGTATGTAAATTTCTTGGCAGATTCTGTATATAAAACTCAGGAGCAAGGTTTTCTTGGAGAGGAAGAAGGTTATTTTCAGATTTACTTTCTTTTGAAAAATAAATAAAAGTCTCTACTGTTTGCTTCTTATTATGAAAGTAATGTATGGAAGACAGATAAGAAAGACTGAGGTTTGGTTTCTTATAATTACCTACTCCTGTGCCGACAGCCAGGCTTCTCTGTGAGATATCGTTGCAGAGCCCTTCTCTGTACGATGGTGCACACACTCATGCGTGTGTGCGCACACACACACGCATGCAGGCATTTTAATTTTGAAAGGAGGACCCATTTGCATACTGTCTGGTTATTTGCTTTTCCTCATTTAGGATGCCACTGACATTCTTTTTTGTTCATTGTAAATTTATAGCATCGTTTTAATGGTTGTATAATATTTAGTCTAATCAATATAATTCATTTAATCAATATGGTATTGTTAAACAAGTAGCCCCTTTTTTTCCCTGCTACATTCTTCCTTTCTTCTTTTCTCCCTTCCACCCACCCACCTCATCAGGCAGAACTTTGGAAGTCATTATAAGCATATCCTTGTCTTTGATGATGACTTATTTGGGTTAAACTTCCAGATACAGAACATGCCGGGTCAAAGACCTGTACATTTCTGCGATGAATTGCTAGCAAAATGCTCCAAGAGCCAGTTCACCACTGGAAGCCAGCACCATTTCTCTTCCATCAGAGTTTGGCTAGAGGCTGGTCACTGGATTCCACTGGAGGTGGACATGCTCCTCTCCGCAATCTGAGGCCCTAGCAGTTGCTGGAAAGAGATCAGAACAAGTCTGTTTAAATAGAAGGTGTTTACAGAGGCTTCCTCATGGTGTCACATTTTCACATGGGAGCGGTGACACAGACTTTGCATGTCAGAGTTGGCGTTTAGGCAGAAAGGGGAGAAATAGGTGGGTATTGATCGCAGACTCTGCCGTCCTCTCAGTGTTAGCATTGCAGTTCCGGAGGGCTGCGGGCCCTGATTCCACTTCCATCTCCTCTCTGCCTTCTTTGGCTTTCCCACCTCAGTATCCCAGTGCCAGGTATTTAAATTCCCTTTACCATGGAATTCTTATGGAGTCAGAAAGATCCCATGAAAATGGCACAAAAGGTGTTCCAGAAAAGACAAATATTTGGAAAACCTATCAGGGAAGCTTTAGAAAGGAACATTTAATTTTTTTTTCATAAAATCATGTAATCGTAATTGTTTTTCAAAAGGTCTTGGGTATGACGGTCAGAGCAGCAAGTGAGCCTAAGAAGAGCATGTCAGGAGGAGAGAATCATCTAGTTGCTGGTGAGGAATAGAAATAATTAGGACAGCATTTAAAAAAAAACTGTCTTCCCTTCTCATCTCTAATGCTCTCCCTGACATTTGGGTTTTGAATGCCATGATATTTTTGGTTTTCACATGCATTCTTAACAAGCAACACTCTCAGGGCTGTCCTGTTTTAATGCTGTAATTGCGAGTTTGGCCTACTAAGGTTATATTTGCTTGGTCGACAAATGGAAAAATCTTTGTAAATCAATTCAGACAAATATAGCTTGGCTGTCTGCTGGTAATGGACAGTGTCCTCGGGAACACTACACTGAGAAAATGCTGTGTCCACAAGGTCTGCTTGGCCATCCACATGTCTCTGCCGATCACAGATAGACCTGCACTGATTCATTTCTATGTGCAGGACACTCTTTTCAGTCCTGGGGGTACAAAGATATGTAAGACGCCGACCTCTGAGCGTTTTGAGCTTCAGGCAATCAGGATATACTCATTATGTCATCTAGAGAAATCTTATTGTCTCAATGCCTAATTCCGTCCAAAAAAATCACATTCAAATAAATACAGTCTAGGAGCCAAAAAAAAAAAAAAAATTAAATGAATAAAAATCTTTTAAGCCTCTTGTTATCTTTGGGAGGAAATGAGAGTAAGAGCGGGAAGAATGCATTTGTGTTGTGCAATCAACATCCTATCAATTTAATCTCCTCCTTTCTGCTTCCTTAATATTCTCCATGTGTCTGGCACCTGCTTTCTTAAATTCTTTGTCCCCAAAGTATCATCTCACCCCCAGCCCTAGGGCCTTTCCCTCCCTTTCTCTTTTTTTCCTGTCTTTTTATCTCTTCATCTTGTGCCTCAGTGTGGCCTCTCTGTGATCTGCATGTTTTGAGTTGTTCTCTCTGTCTTGTTCATTCCCTGGACTCTACGCTACAGGGAACTCGACCAGGAACTGTTTCAGCAAGCAAGAGTCCTTTCCCCTCCCAATCGAAGTAAGGGGATGTTTGTAAATATTCACAAAATGGGCCGTGCTGACCTGGGTTAGATGTTAAGGATGCTGAGGCGATGCTGAAGAAGTCAGTAACTACATGAATCAGATAGTCAGTGTAAGGGCTATGGCAGTTCAGAAGGGACGAGTAATCCATTACCAGGCTTAAGATTTACACTTCAGGAGTATTTTGAGCTTGGCCATTGACCAAAAAGTAGGTGTAAGTAGGAAAGGCAGTCAGGAAGTGGTGGGAGCAAGAATGCATGGAATGTTTAAAAGTCATAGGACAATTTGGGGCCATGCATCTCAATGAGAAGGTTAGGGAGTCGGTAGGATGCTGAGGCTGTAGGGCTGTAAGAGGGTTGTGTTGTGTTAAGGGGTCTGTGTTTAGCTTGAAGGTGGTGGTAGTCCAGGATTTTAAACGAGGTTGGGAGCAGGTGGTGACAGCAACAGTAATATAACGGCGGTACAGTGAGTACTGTGGAGTAGCTTCTGATGGTGAATAAAAAGGATCTGATCAGGTGCAGAGCAGCAGAAGGCAGGACAATTGGTACCAGGGACACTGAGGACACAAGTTGTGTAGACATGCATGTGAGGGAAGGAGGCAAGGGAAGGCAGTGCAGAGCCAAGAGAAGTAGGAACAGGGTTCTGTGTGAGTGTGTGCATGTGTCTCATCGAAGGTCCTGAACCGAGCTAGAAAGAAAGGCTCTCTTGAAAAGAGCATCATGTTCAGTTTAGATGTGTTCTTGAGATTCGACAGGCACTGAGGGAATGCAGCACCCAGTCCCGGGGGCAGCAGGGTTGGGAACGAGATGCCAGAGCGTTCTGCTTGGAGGCTGGAACCGGAGGCAGTGGGGAGAAGGTGCAGCGGGAGAGGAGAAAGGGACCTGGGTGGATGCTGACCAGGGCATAGCTCGTGAAAGGAAACAAGGGCCAACCAAAGGTGAAGAAAAAAGAGGCAAAGCAGGCAGACAAACAGAGACAAGGGTGTGGAGGATTGGGAGGTGGAGTGACAGACTGCAGAGGCCACATGTGACCCCTACGGTGCCCTCACCTCACTGGTTGGTAGTTGCATCTTTCTGGTTGGCCAGGCCCAGGCTTGGGCAGCATCTTCGATTTTCCCGTCCTACCTTGGGTTGCAACATATCCCGAATCTGGCCACCCCCTGCCATGGCAGCCCTCAGCCTCTTTCCCCTGAGCTGGTTCCCACCCTCTGGTCTGGCCTCCCTGCTACCACGTCTGTTCCAGGCACGTGGCCTGGGGCTGAGAGAGGGCATGGCATGTAGGCCTGCTGCGGTGCCATGTTCCTCAGAGTGGAAGCCGAGCTTTGGAGGCTGGAAAGGCCTGGTGTGTCTGCCTCGTGTTCTTTGCATCCTGTGTCCTCTACTCTCTTCTTGCTTCTAGTCCTTCTAGAGCTTCCCAGGCATCCTCCCAGCCATAGGCCTCTCCATGGCTGGGTCCCTGTTTCCTGCTTCCTGATTTTGCTTCCTTGTCACCATCTCTGGTAGTTCCTTTCTCCTCTCTGTGCCTCTACTGCCCAATGCCCTGCGCCTCTCAGTATCCCCCATAGAGCTGATCACTTCCCAGAGATCCATGATTTCTGTGTCTGTGACCTGTCTCTCCTGCCTAAATGTGACAAATGTGAAGGCCGGGAACTTTGTAGGTGTTATTTCTCTGAACCAGTGCCTGGTTAGAGAAGTCACTGAAGAAATATGGATTATGAAGAACTATTAAATAAACATGATATTATTGAGAAGTCACATGTAGATGTATATCTATACACAGACCCACATATATTGAGAGTCTTATATATATATATATATATATATATATATATGACTTTTAAACTATATATATATAGTTTAAAAGATTGCATAGGTAGATAGCTATAAAAGAATATTGATAGCTGGGCCTAGTGGTACAAGCCTATAATTCCAGTAGGCTGGGAAGCTGAAACACAAGGACTGCAATTTGAAGCCCAGCTTGGAGAACTTAGTGACTTAGTGAGATCCTGTCTCAAAATAAAAAAATTTAAAAACAAATTTAAAAAAATAGGTAAGGGATGAAGCTCACTGCTAAGCTCTTGGGTTCAAGCCTTAGTACTGGAAAAAAGTGAAACCAAAAAAAAAGCTTAGCGTGTGGGTGAGTGAGTGTGTAGGGGATAATTTGGTTTGGTTTGGTTTGGAAAGAAGCAGAGTTTTTAGAATTGGAAATAATAATGCTGATATTTTTTGTGAAGAGTACAGTATATATAGCTGAAATCCATGAATACCAAATAATCAGTTAATTAACAAAGTAATTTTCTATTAATGAGCTAGTTGTAGTTTTGAAAGCATTTTCTTTAGAATATTAATACATGATTGACTTCTACAAATAAGCCTGATTCTAAAGCCTGCACTTCACACTAGGAGTGCAGTGTCCCTTCCTGTGGTGACAAACACCCCTTATTTACAGCGGATGGGCTGACAAGTAGCATTAGACACAGAAGGCAGAAAAGAGTGAGATTCACTCAATGTGATTCACTCAATGTGTCTGACATTTTTTTCTTTGTTTAGAATATGAGCTGAGATTCATTTTTACTTTGTTTTCCTCTTGGGCCTCCACTTTACAATCTGTGATTCATATTAGATATTCCATGGGTGAAAGCAGTCTGTTAAACAAAGCCAAGTTGGGAATTTGGACTATAAAGGTTGTAAGGGAGACGGATAGAATTTTTAATTTGCCACATTGACCATTACAGAAAGAATCAATGATCAGATAGCAGTCCCAAGACTTTTGTAAAGACTGAAATATAAATAGAATCTGTTCTGGCCAGATAAGGGAAACCTTTTTCAGCCCACTGAACTATGGTTACATTAAATTAAAGAATTTAATTTTGAGACTGAGCTGGCTGGAAATAGGGACAATCAGGAATTCATTTTCTCTTGCTAAACCACCCAAGCAGAACGGGTGGTATTGTTTGTGGTCTGCAGCAGGACTGGGTTTGTGATGAGGCATTGCAGCTTGGTAGGTTGGGACTCTGTGTTTCTGTGGGACCAGAGCTATTATGATCACTTCTCCTGGAGCCCTGATCTAGTTTGTCCTCATCTCTTCTAGCTTTCTTTGCTGGCTCCCTTGTTTTTCTCTTCTGCTTTATCCCTCCTGTCCTTATATTTGCTGTCACCATGTGCATTTGTACTCATGTGTTTCTGCATTTGCATATTTTTCTCTCCATTTCACTTTTTAAGTGTCTACTGTGAGCTTGGTTTTAGATATTGAGGCTTGAGCAAACCAAAGATCTTCATCTTCAGTGATCTTATGTTTTAGTGGGATAATGGGTATTAAAGAAATAAGGTAAGAAGAAAATTATAACTGATTAGCACACTGTGCTATAGCTGTAGTTTGAAATAAAAAAATTGACCGGACCTGGGGCAAGGGGGATCATACCTTCAAGAAAGAAAATTAGGCTGAGATATTAACCAGGCAATGAGGGAACCTTTCCAGGATAAAAGATGGAATTGCATGCACAAAAAGAAGTCCTGTGGTGGGAGGCAGCATGCAATATCAGAGAAACTACACCAAGGCCATGAGGACAGGGCTCAGGGAGCAAGCAAGGAAGTGGTGGAGGTGTGCTGAAGAGATTTTTAGATCTGCTAAGCTGGAGAAGCTGTGTAATCTATGAAGTAAACAGGAACAGGGAAGGAGCTGAAAACCACATTTGCCTTGTCTAGGGTCCCTGTTGAAATACATGCATTTTAACTTTGCAGAAAAGAAATCTTCCTGAAATGAACAGCTTCCAGAACTGGCCAATAGGCACATGAGGTTTCTTAGTTATTTTCCTCCTGTCGGTACACACTATCCGACATCCACAACTTGAAAGAGGAAAGTTTATTTTCGCTCACAGTTTTAGTCCGTGATGGACTAGCTCCAATACAGAGACAAGATGGCAGGGGGACATGGTGAAAGAAAAGGTGTTCCACTCCCTGCAGCCAAGAAGTAGAGAAAGAAGAGAGGAGCTGGGGACAAGAGTACACCCTTCCAAGCCACATCCCCATTGACGCACCACCAACCAGCCCCCACCTTCTAACAGCAAGTCAGCAGTAGTGCCCTGCCATTTGGTCACCTTCCACATGTGAGAATTTTGGGGGAACGTTTTAGATCTACGCTATGACATGGGGAGTTGGTAGACCCACACATGCTTTGGGGCCTAAGGAACAGTTTACTAAATGAACTCTGTAGGCAATTCTAGGCACCTGTGAGCTAGGTAAGCTAGAGGTTGAGTGGTAGAGACTTTTCTGGAGTCCCTTCACATGATTCCAATAGGGAATGCTGTCCAGGAGCTGCTGTATGCCTGGGGAGTCAGCTATGTGATGAGAATACTAATGTGAACCAGAAATAACCCAGGCTGAATCAGGCTTAACGGCCCTGTTTTTTTCCCTTCTGAAATCATAGTGTGCCACTGGGACTATGTTGGTTAGTTCTATTTTTAGTGCAATAAATTCATGCACTGGAAAATAAAGGTGTTATGCATAATTCAAGAAGTTAATGCATCTCAAATTAGAAATCTCACCAAACACTTGTAAATTCAGGTAGTGCCTTTCATATGACCTTGAAGTTACCAGACAGCCTTGTGGGTGACCATTTAAACTTGGGATTTTGAATCGAAGCACAGCAAAGAGCTATAATAGAACAAAGGCAATTGAAAGATCATGCTCATGATACATGCAAAAGCCAGAAAAGTAAACATGTCAATCAGCAGCTTTTTATGTTCACTTATCTGAAGGCCCGATTCCCTGACTCCCTAAAGTTTATGAAGTTATCTGCAGCCCAACTAACATCAACGTAGAGGGAGAGGTGATTAATTATTTTGGCATTCACAGAAATGCCATTAATCAGGAGGCATTCATTGTATATTAATGACTGGACGTGGTAGGCAATTGCAGATGAGCGCTACGGTAATTTTGCAATGGATTTGCTTATATTTGATGAGTTGAAACTATACTAATGGAAGATTAAGTGATATAATTCTAACTGATTATGAAAAGGCAACCAAATAGACATTGAAAAAGAGATTAAATAAATGAAGAATTTCAATTGTGCATTCTGTGTGAGCCAATAAAATTTCAAAGGCAGTGAAAATTAATTTCCATGTTCCACCAATGGGTATTCAGGAACTGGCATTAAAAAAAAAGTGTCTAATTATGATGTGTTTTTCACATGCAATGAGAAAATATCTTTGCTAAATGGAGATGAATGCCAAAAATAAGCACACAGCAAGATTTGACAAGCCTAATTGTAAATTTTGCTCTGAAAAAGAATTTTATAATTTAAATATCTTATACTATTATATCCTTTATACTACTGTCTCTTCTGTATTACTTGCTTGTCATACTTTAAAAAAACTTTTAAATCTTTTGAATGTTTATTCAAGTATTTTTCACTACTTTAAAGTGTAGAGCCTAAGCTTTTATAAAAGTAGAGTCTAGACATGAGTTATTCAAAGTGGCAGATAGTAAAAGCCACTTATTTGCATTCTGAATGTAAGGTACACTTTGATTTGATGTTTTTTAAAAAAATTCTAGCAGCAATTTTAAAAAGTAGGAATCATTCAAGAAAATTCCATTTCCAAAAGTGAGTTGAGATAGCCGAGTTAGGGGATTCTGTAGGTGGCCTCCTGGCTTGCACTGTTGCATTGCTATTTTCTGGAACATACTTCCAGAGTCTGCCTCAGACTTATGCAATTGTGAGTTCCATTTAGGACCTGTATACACTGGATGGGTACCTCCACTCCCACCCCCAGATCCATATGCCTTTGTTGTGGTATTAGGAAGTGAGCCATGAGGTTGGAACCTTATGAATGGAATGAGTGTTCATAAAAACGAGGCCCAAGAGAACAACCTCACCCCTTCTGCCCAATGAAGACCCAGCGAGAAGATCACCATTTATGAACCAGGTGGTGGGCCCTCCAGACACCAAATTTGTTGATGCCTTGGGCATCCTGGAGAAATAAACTTGCCTTGTTTAAAAGTCAGTGGTTGGTAGTTTGTTTAGCAGCCTAAACACACTAAGTCAGGACTCATTTTGAAGAGATGTTGGTTATTGATGTCACTGTTAGGATGGTGGTGATGACCATGGGGGTGATGATGTTAATAACAGTGATTTATAGAGTCCTTATCATGTAATTTCCCTGTATTATACGTTTTTCCCCACATTGAAATCTTTTACCATTACAACCACTTTGGGAAATAGTATTATTTTCTCTAGTGAAGAAAGAAGGAGTACAAAGTGTGAAGGTTAATCTTGATTGGCCAACTTGATGGGCTTGAGATATACCTAGGAGGTTAGTAAAGCCCGTTTCTAGGTAGGTCAAGAGTATGACCTGGAGACTGTATTGGGTCCCTGGTCTTTCCTCTCTGCTCTTCCCCTGATCTCTACTTCCCAGAGGCTAAGAGTGAGGTAAACGGTTTTCCCTTGTCAGATGTCTCCCCCATGATGTTTTTGCTTTGGAACCAGCCAAACATAGATACAAACCTCTGAAACCCTGCACCAAAATAAAGCGATCGCTCTTTTAATTTGCCTATGTTGGGCATTTTGTCCCAGCAGTGAAAAGCTGGCTAATCTATGAGGCATGAAAGCTCTCAGTCCTCTTCGATTCTTCCCCGTCCAGGAAGAATGTGAGCCACTTTGATAATCAACCCTGCTTTGTAAATACAAAGGAGTAAAAAAGAAGGAAGGATGCAACAAAGTTAGTATTCTGTACATTTGTGACACTTGCTAGTAGCCAACTGATGTTACTTCTGAATTAGGTGGCCAAGGTGATGAGGTGACATGGGAAAGAGTTTTGCAGGATTTATCTGCAGGTCTCTATTGGTTATGGTACAGGCAATGCTGCTGTAGTAAAAATAGCTCAAATAAGGGCCTTAGATATAGTGCAAGTTAATTTGTCTCTCATGTTACAGTCTAGAGGTAGTAGGTCCACACTGGCTGGGGCCCTTCTGTATCCTCAGCACACAGATTTTCATCTCTGGAGTCAAACTGGCTGTTCCAGCTGCCACTGCCCTGTTAATATGTCCGCCTAGGAAGGGGGTCGGGGGAGGGGCGCATGCTCAGTGCTCACAAGTGTACAGCCCAGAAAAGCCACCATCATTTCAGTGAGTCTTGTAGGAGACATGTAATCTTCTCCTGGGTGGCCTAGTTCCCAGCAAAAACTCTGCATTCTGGGTTTAAAGGAAAGCAGGAAGAACAGCGACTCAGCTGGCCGCCAGCAGTCATCCCCTCAGGTATGACCTCAGACAAGTAATTCTGCCCAGTGAAAGGAGTATGTAGGGTGAGTAGGTTTCTGCAAGGAATGGAGCAAAGCCCAGCACTGCAGGCCCATGGCCCTCTGTGGGAGAAGTTCTCTGCTTCTCCATGGAAATATATACAACACCAGCCCTGGAAGGACCTCCACCTACATTTTTTGTTACATTTTAAATCTGTGTTTTGCTGTTGGAGTCTGTTTTCTCTGTAGGATGAATAGAGGGAGAAGGCTGTGGAAATGCTGACAAAGTGGAAAGGTAGTTGTTAAGATCCTTCTATTTGACAGCAAACTTTGTTGGAAATAACTCAATCTATCTCCAGGCGATAGCAAGATGATTGTATCTTTTTCCTAGAGTTTCTTCACATTATTCTTACAATTTTTTTTCCCTTAGAGAAAATAATATTACTTACCATGTAATTTCCATAGTCACTCGGCTAAGAATAATCTACCTGATGATTTAGGTGAGTGACAAAAGTAAAACTGTTTCGATTGTTGCTGTTACGTGCCATTGTGTCTCCTAATTCAGAAAGCATTTTTGATCATATTGCACTCAGGAACTCACAGGAAGTGAGGTGTTCTATAGGGGGGAATTTTACAAAAAGCAGTTTATCCCTTCAAGCATTGAGAGTGGCAAGTGAGTAGGCAACTACCACCACCAACTTTTGAGATGGAAATTGAGGAAAAAAATAAAGCATTGCTGAGAAAAGATAAAAGACTTGGTATCCTTGAGGTGGCCACAAGGTATAAACACATGGGGATCTTGAGTGTCTTTAAGTGCTCACTTACTGTCTCCCTCCTCTGTTCTGGCCAGGGTCTGTCCTGTGATCAGGTGGCAGCTGAGTTCATATGACTGAGACCTATGTCCCTGTTTGATGAACACGCTGCCTTGCACTTGGTATTGGCTTGAGTCTAATCCCTGTATCAAGGTCTGTTTTTGTTCCAGCCCTGACAGGGACAAAACTGTCAAAAGACAATTTATTTCTCAAGTTTTCCTACCCAGACTGTAAGTATTGTCTCACAAATCCAAGGGAATTCTGTCTGGTTTATTCAATTTCGCATTAGTCTTCAACTTACATTCTTAAGGATGGGCTCAGGTGGGCAGTGCCATCCCAACGGCTCTAGAAGGAGATGTTGGGGGTTGCAGGGCCCAGGTTCATGCAAGGGCCCCAGGTCTCCAGCTGGAGCTGCCATCTGTGACATTTGATCCCTCCCTGCCTGTCTGGTGCCAGCCGCAGACTTCCTGGATGGTGAACAAGCTTTATAGGTTAGAGGTTGGTGCCAAGTTAACAGGAAAACTTGGCACAGTTTGTTTCCAAACACCTACTGCTCAAGGATTTATGGTCAGAATTTTTATTTTCCACGTATGCATTCTCTTTAAGAGGGAAAGAAAATGGTCTTGAGCCAAATGACTGAAATGAGATGTGTAAATCCCATTTGCTATTAATCCCAATGAGGTATTAACTAGAAAGTCAATTTAAGACTCTTTAACATTAATACTGAAGAAGACAAGCAGTAAAACAAACAGTTAATGGCCTGAAGCCAGTCACTGTGTGTGCTTTAATTGATGCTTGACCCCTGCATTCCTAAGATAATGACCAGACCCTCCTTCACTTCTCATTTGTACTAAGGGAGGAGAGTTTGGCAAAGTCACTGGTTTAAAAGGATGGTAATGATTTCAGAATATCTCATTACTGTGTTAATGAGCAACATTTGGAGTTGCGGGCAGATGAGGGGCGTGTGTTTATGGGTAGAGGGAGGCAGAAGCAGGGGAGGAGAAATGGAGGGAGGGAAGAAATCTACTTTTGGTCATCAAACTAATTACTGGAGGGTGTTAGCAGACCCCTGAATAATCTTCACCAAATGCTTTTGTCTCTGGTCACTTGCTCCCTGCTGGGACGAAACACTCCATACCTGTAACTTTAATGAGCCATTCCTTAGTCTCATGTTTTCAGTCCATAGCCTGCTGGCTTCAGGGCAGGAAGGGTAGGATGGAAGGATCTGGGGGAGGAAAGCTCCTCACCCTGTGGTGGCCAAGAAAGAGGAAGGAGGAGCCGCAAGGAGATACACCCTTCTGGGTTACACCCAGTGACCTGCCTCGTCCATCCAAGCTCTTCCTCTTGGCAACTGGTTTGGCGATAAGCTCATCAGCTCCGTTATCCACGGATGAGTATAACAGCCTCAGCATCCCATTGCCTTCCAAAAGCCGCCCCCTCTGAACTCCTCAGGAGGGCTTTGTGGGACAGTCTAGATCTAAACTATAACAGTTTCCTTCCATTACAGTTTTACAGTTTTTAGGGGAATCACCCTGATGTGTGGCAGATAGAAGCAAACCTCTTAGGTCCTGTATCACCGCCCCCTCTCTGTTTTTCCTTCTTTCTTTTCCAACATGTAAATGTTGGCTTTAACTCTGTGGATTCCTTGAGAGATTTTTCTTTAAGGACCAACGTCTCCCCCTTTAATGTTAACATAGTCAAAGGTCTGACATGTAGTTTTTCATGTTCTTGATGTTGTAGAAATTTTATTTATCCTCCATTATTGTAAAATCATATAGATGTCTTTCTTCGTTCTTTCCTCCCTTCTTTCTCTACTTCCTTCTTCCCTCCCTACTCCCTTCCTTCCTTCCTTCCTTCCTTCCTTCCCTTGTCTCTTTAATGCTGGCGACTGGACCCAGGGCCTCCACACACAGCTATGTCTCCAGCCCCTTTTTAATTTTTATTTTAAGTCACTAAGTTGCCCAGGATGTGTTTGAAATTGTGCTCCTCCTGCGTCAGCCTCCCAAAGTGCCAGGATCACAGGCATGCGCCACTGCACCCTGCTTTCCTCTTTCTATTCTCTTTCTTGCTTTCGGTTTATCCCAGGTTTTATTTGGAGCTCTCCCAGCCTCCTGCAGCAGGGTTCTTTAGTAACTGGAAAGAGCATGGTCATTGCAGGTGCTCAAAGGCCTGTTGGCAGCTGCTCTGAGAATGTCGTAGCAGCATCCTCTACACCCCTCTTCCGCCAGCTTTTGCCTGTGCTTGTTAGAATTCTGAATTGAGCACGAGCCATTCTGTGATGGCCTATGTGAGGAATTAGGCTACATACATTGATTTCTTACCCTCAGGAAGAGAAAAATAGTGCCCACATGCTCTGCATTTCTCTTAAGTGTGTTAGATGTCTCCATCCATTTGAGAGAAGTGTCAAAGAAATCGGGCTGGTTTTTCAACAACTCTCAATCACTTACAAAGCCCAAAAGAACATCTTTCTTTGCAATGAATTCTATTTCATTTCAGATTCTTCCTCTCATCCCTGGTGAGGGGGCTCAGTTCCTTCTCTGGGTATGAGGAATTTCCTGGGGACTGCTTTGCTCTGACTCTGCTGCCGTTTGATGAAGTTAAATGAGGCAGTATTGCCTTTCCCTTCAAGGAAGCTGGGTATTTCTCATACATCATCAAAGCGAGCAGCAAGTGGGGCACTGCAGTTATATCCTTCTTCTGCAGGAGCCCCCAGCCAGGTTGGTTCTCATCATGTGAGCAGACCTTGTTGGAGATAATGTGCTGGTTCTCTCAACTCGGGGTAGGGGATTAGGGAGCATAATTAGGAATGATATGGTAATGTGTGATATGCTCTTGCAAAGTAGATAGAGAAGAATGTGAATTTTTAAAAGTTCTCAGTTATACTTAAGAAAATGCCTTTGTTACATTTAAAACCTGAGCAAGCTCCTTTCCTCCTTTGTCCCCCTCAAAGGGCTCATAAATTTGGATAGCAGAGAAAGTTCTTTGTTTAAAAAGATGATCTTTAAATAGGTAAAAGGTGGTATCTACAGGCACAATCCAGCCTCCAATAGGCAGTGCAAACCTCAGGCAGCCAGAGTCTCACGGCTACTAAGCTTGCTTCACTGCCCAGGATTTATAGCTTAATTCAGACATTTAATTGGGAGAGATAAAATTTCATTAATAGTCTAATCAGGGATTTTAAGGCCTCAATACTCATGGTCTTCTTAAGCAAAGAAAACCAACATAGATATCTTTCAAGAGTTGTTTCCAGGAACTTCAGGTGCTTATGATGAGTTTGGGCATATAAACATTGTCTAAATATCAGTTACCTAAATTTAAAAAATACTGAATAAAATATACTTCACTCATATGGATGCTTCTAATTCCTAGTGATTATTACCTTAGTAATAATATTATTTATGTGACTTCTGCAAGGTCCATGGTTCTTAACTGTAAATTTCAGGATTACTCTGGAAATGTTTTTCAAAAGCTCACCTCCCAGGAGCCCCTTCCAGGCCCACTCCTGTGTCCCAGTCATGTGTATGGGAGTTTGGAACTACATAAAGCTCCTGCGAGATTTTGAAGCTCCTAGTTTCAGCACTAGTTAAGAACCACTAATTTTGACTGAAGTTTGAGCGGCAGAAACTGAGCGTGACTCATCTTTGTACCCTAAGATGGTGCCTTGTTTCTAAAGTAAGCTTGGTACTTGTTCATTGAGAAAATGGAAGCAAATCATCTAGAAAACTACACTTTGTGTGTTTTTTTGCTTTACTATGTACTCATTTGAATTCTTGCCAGACAAGTGAATTTAATAGTTGGTAGAATTTCAAAACTAACCTTTGAAAGGAAGCCTCATATATAGAGTAATTAGAGAGCGTGATGTAGTCTAAATGCTTAATGAACAAACAAATGGCATAGATTTTTAAAAATGATTTAGTATGAAGTTAGAGAACCAAGCAAAGGTTTTCCACTCAACCTTACTGAAAAGCACTTTTGTAATTACGGATATCTGATTTTATCTCTATTATTTCATATGTAAAATGTCACTGGAATAAGACCTCTGGTAGCATCCCAGCATTCTACTAGGCTTCATTTCTTTACCAAGGGTAGTCAATCACAAGCTGATAAGCAGTTATATTTTAGTAAACTGGAATCTGCACATCCAAGCAAACACTTTGTTATGGTTTATATCTGAATGTGCCCCAAAACCTTTTGTGGTTATAAGGGTGGGCTTTTTGGAGGTGGCTGAATCTAGAGTTTGTGATTCCTTCACTGAGTAGTGCTGGAATTAAAGGTATGAATGCTACCCCTGCCCCAGGGCAGGTAGCCTGCATTCACTATAAGGGAGAAAAACAGGCTTGCTCCTCCTTTCCTTTGCTCTTATTATTTCTGCTGTCTTCTGCCACCATAAACTGTTGCTCCTCTGTCATGTGCCATCCTGTCTTAGAGCCAACTGAATATGGACTGAAACCTCCACAGGCTGTGAGCTAAATAAACCTTTCCCTTCTTAATTTTGGTCACTGGGTATTTTCTTTAGCAGTGCGAAAAACCCCCAAAACACACTTCTTCACAGAAGGAATCGCAGATGATAGAACATTCTGGAAACTCCTTTCTGGGAATTGTCTTTGTTGCTCTGACCACAGTATATGTACTTGTGTCTTGACCTCTTATTCCTTTTTGGCTAAGACTTGTTTCTTGCCATCAACAAAGCTCCAGGAAAGGTGGCAGGATGAGAAATTATTCAAGACAGAAGATAATCAGCGACAGATTCAGGAGGTGTAGCAGAGTGTGGACAGACACAGTGGAGCTCAGGCTGGGCTGAAACAGTGAGGACAAGCTCATAAATGGAGTGAGGTCTGAACTGGACCTCAATGGCAGTAAGATTGGGAGAAGGAGGCATACACCAGACAAAGAGGGCACTGAAGAAGTATTTGGAGAGCTGGGACAACAACTGTGCTTCTTTCTTTTC
>PVJX010009847.1:0-59373 GCA_004027295.1 Dolichotis patagonum
TGTTCTCAGGGTTGGGGGCTGGGAGTGTTTTCTTATTTCTCCCTTTCGTCATGTTTTTGGTTCCTTCCATACAAGTGTACAGTTTAATGCCCAGACCCTTTTCTTGTTGGTTAAGGCTCCTCTAGAGGGCGCAGGCCAGGAGCTTTAGCCCTCTTCAATAGGTTATCAGAGATTAGAGTTCACCCAGGGGCAGTGTGCGATAGCTCCTCCCTTCTGGGCCAGTCAACCTTTGCAGGCACTGATCTCAGGGAAGTAACTGGGTCCCCGCCAGGGGCGTGGCCTAGTTTAAGCAGATTCCACCAATCCGCTCAGCGAGGGGAATAACCAGCTGAAGCCACTTCCTTATGGAGTTAGGGCTGTCCTGCCCAAATCCAACATGTCGTCTAGTCGGTTTCCCCTTTCCCGTGGGAAGGTCTTATTGTCATCACTCACCGTGTCCCTGAGAACTGCTGGACTGCCTGACCTCCGACTTCAGCACGGCTGCGGTGGGAATTCACGGTGCCTCTTGGGTGGGTCGTGTGCAGTGCTGGTCCCGGCGAGCTGCACGCCGGGCTGTTCAGCTCCGCGCTCAGGCGGCTCAAGCCAGTCGCTTTGGCTCGGATTGCTTGTTCAGGTCGGGCGGAATTCAGGCGTCTCGAGGCGGGTGCCATGCTCGCCGATCTTATCTTCACTAACAGTAGCCCCAGGACCTCTTATTCGAGCGGGTTTTTGCACTTTAGTTTCTTTCTGTGTTGTGAGAGTCTATCTCTCTCTGTTTGGGTCTCTCCAGGGTGTTTTATTCTGGCATTTGAGCTGTCTCTCTCAGAGAGGGTCTCTCTCCTGCTACCTACCAGTCCGCCATCTTGTCTCTTCCCCCAGATTTACTTTTATTTAAAGAAATGACCCGCACTTTGTCAGTCGTGGTGATGCACGTGGGTTAGGGCCCACATCCACAGCCTAGCAAGACCGAGGCTTGGACACAGGTGCCCGCAGCACACTCCAAACAGCCAGTGCGGGCAGCTCAGACACACAGCAGCAGAAAGCAGTGCTCACAGGACGGACAGCTACCAGACAGAAATGAGGACTAAGCAACACCACAAAGCAGGGACAAAGTCCCGAACCAGGTGGACGAGCGACAGACCCAGCACAGAAAAGATCCCAGTGCTAAGGAGGAGACAGAAAGCTCAAACGCACAGAATTAAGGCTTCCTGAGATAGATGCTAAAAGCTATAAAAATATAAAAAAAACCCTAAAAGACTGTAATGTAAAGTCGAGTAGAATCGCTGGACTTTGAAAATGAGGGGTTGAGTGGGGATATGGGTTAGCAGCACAGCACCTACCCGGCAAGTGCAACATCCTGAGTTCAATTCCCAGTACCAAAAAAATTAAATAAAAATGAGGGGGTTAGCTGGGTGTGGTGGCTCACACCTGTAAGCCTAGTACTCAGGAGGCTGAGGCAGGAGGATTGCCAAGAGTTTGAGGCCACCACAGAGTTCAAGATTAGTCTCAAATCCCTGGGTCACAAGAATTTCCTGCCTCATCCTCAGAGTACCTGGGAGTACAGGTGTGTGCCACCATGACCACATTTGAACATTTCGAGGTTTTCTTCTTTCTTTCTTTTCTTTTTTGTTTTTTTGGTGCTAGGGTTGGAATCCAGGACTAGCCAAGTGGCCTGCTACTGAGTGACACCTTTTGGCCTAGGACATTATTTTAAAAACCTCTTGCAGGGAGTAGTCATGCACACCTCTAATCCCAGTACTTGGGAGGCTGAGGCAGGAGGATGGCCCAGGGTTCAAGGTCATCCTGGACTACACAGTGAGATCCTGTCTGAAAAACACAAAAGTTCTGGGGTGGGAATATAGCTCAGTGGTAAAGTACATGCCTAACGTGTGTAAGAGCTGGGGGATCCCAGCTCTGTGAAACTTTAAAGAACAAAGCCACCAAGGGGAGCAACTGTTGACTTGCTGCTGGGCAGAAGGTCTGCAGCAAGCCCCACTGGTGACACCGGAGCCTGAGGGCGGGGCAGGAGCCCCAGGGCTGAACTGAGTAAGGGCAGCTGGGAAACGAGCTTCCCAAACAGAAGGTCCTGCGTGGGGATGGGGATGGGCTTGGTGCTCAGGCGCCTGCCCATGTGCACGGGGCCTGGTGTGTGACACACGGAACGGCACAGCAGCCCACACACAGGCACGCAGTACCGCGTGCAGTCCCCATGGCTGCGGGACTTGCTGTTGCCACCACCTGGCTGTCAGGAATCCGTGCCCTGGGAGCCTCAGACTGCAGACCCCAGGTGCCCACTGATGGGCGCCGCCTTGGTCCTGCCTGGCGTCTCCACTGCCTGGGCTCTCACTGGTTCCAAACCTGTCCACCTTCCCTGAGACCCACAGCCACCGGACGTGCCACGGGGCCGAGCCTCAAGAGACGCTGGGGACAGGGCGGGACACAGAGACACAAACACGTCCCGCACTGCTGGGGAGGACTCAGAGCTGACTACTGAGGACAAGGCTGCTGCCTCTGGGGTGTCCCCTTCCCTGAGGACATGAAGAGAGGTGGCCTGCGGCGTGAGCCAAGTCCCGAGGAGTGAGTAGAGTCCCAAGGAGAGGAGTGGCTGGCGACCCCGAGAACACTGGGCAGTCCCTGGTCTCCATATGAGTGCAGCAGTCATTGAAGAAGGTGACAAGGATGAGCCCCGCCAGGGCGCAGGGCGAGTGAGGGCTGTGAGCTCCAGGACCTGAGCGTCCCCAGCACACGCTTTGGGGAGAAGCCTGGAAATCACTTTCTAGAGAGGACGGGGTCTGTCCCTGTGACTTTATATTAGCAAAAATGAGGTTTTTTTAATGACAACTATAAAATAAAACTGTTTTTCCTTTTGGAAAGAAAAAAAACAAAATAGATACCGCTTCCACCTGCCAGGCAGCCATGCTCAAAGGGCTGGATCCGCACAGCACGGGGAGAAACTGGAGCCTCCGGCCTGTGGGCCGGCTGGATGGGGCACCACCGGCAGTGATAGCCCAGAAGGAGCTCAGGGCAGCAGCTCTGCTTCCCGGGCAGCCCAGTGGGCCGCCCTCCTCCCCTGGGCCTTTCCTGTGAGCCAAGGACCACAGCCAAGGGCCAAGAGAAACCTCTCCTCCTCCCGCGTGGTGGTGTCCGGTGTTTAGTCCTGGGGAAAACAGCCCGCTGGCCCCGCCCAGGGCTGCGCTGGAGAAACCAGACCCTGTTGCAGCCCTGGTGCACGGATGTCTCCTTTAGGGATCAAGCCAGGGCCCTCTTGGTGGGCTACATCCCAAGTTTTTAAAAATATTTTTAATTTCGAAGTTTTTACTTCATTTATTTTGAATTTTAAAGCAGGGTTTTGCGAAGTTGCCCGGGCTGGACCTGGACCTGCGCATCCTGCGCGCCCGGCCTGGCTTCTGGCACGCGGCTCGCCACAGCCACAGTCAGAGAATGAAACGCTTCACGCACCGTCTGCGCACGAACCAGGAGGGGAGGCGCTCTTCGTAGTCGGCACAGTGGAAGAGGACACCAGGCGCAGAAGGGGTGCGGTCCTGGTGTGAGCCAAGGAGAACGCCCCGCAGTGCAGGAGGAGCCAGTTGTGTCCTGCACCGTCCATCCACAGAAAACACCCGGGGTGAGGGTGAGGCCGGCCCTGGGACCACCAGGGCCGCACCCTGAGCTCTGCGTGGGGAGCATGAGGCCGTGGGCTCTGTCCCAGCAAAGCTGCCACAGAAGCCGGCAGCCCCCCCCTCCCCGGGGAGAGCCAGGCAGGGCTGTGTCACTCAAGCAGCCAGTCAGGTGTGGCCATGAGGCTCGGGCTTGTCACATGGCTCCTCTATGCCAGAGCACAGTAAAAGGACCGGGATGTTCCTTGGTGCCCCAGACTCAATCCCCAAAAATAAAGGAAGGACGGAAAAGCCCAGTGGTGAGCTAAAAACCCACAGGGCTGGGGGTGCAGACTGAGGGTGCCGCTCTCAAGGAGCAGGGGAGGCCTGTGTTCAGTCCCCAGTTCTGCACACATACGCACATGCACATGCGTGAGCACATGCGCACATGCACACACACACACACAAACACACACAACCAAAAAACCCAAACTCTAAACCCACAAGAGAGCAGATGCAACTGCAGGAAGAATCAGCAGACTGAAAGATCTGAAGCAGTTACACAGAACGAACAGAGGAAAAGAGTCAGAAAACACTGAGAAGATTAGGAGATTTAAAAATAGATTTTGTTTCTGTTTTTATTTTTGAATTTTTGAGACAGTCTTGCTATATATGCAGGCTGGCCTATGAACTCACTAGGTAGCCTATGCTGGCCTCAAACTTACAGTGACCCTCCTGCCTCAGCCTCCCCTGTGCTGGGAGGCCTGCTCATCACCATCATTCTACCAGACAGGGGATGGAACCCAGGGTCTCTAAGCTCGACAGACAAGTGCTCTACCAGGGTACGACAGCATTGGCCCCACCTAAGGACTTTTAAGAGATGCACAATACTTTTCACAGTAGAAGACTGGAGCCAAAGGAAGGACTGAAATGCCAAAAACTGATTCAAATACATTCAAATACGTACAAACTGAAACAATCCTTAGCCAAATAAGACAACAGTATCGGGGTGTGGTCACAAAGCCAGGAATCCTAGGATTCTGGGAAGCTGAGGCAGGAAGATACACAAATTCAACCAGTTTAGACACTTAGTGACCTTGTCTCAAAATGGAAAATAAAAAAGAGCTGGGTACATAGCTGTGTGTGAAGGTCCTGAGTTCAATTCCCAGTTCCACAAAACAAAACAGGAGAAAAAACCCAGTAAGGCTGTCAGGATGGGGCTGCAGCAGGCCTAAGGTGCTGAGCATAGCACCCTCGGGCAGTGCTGGAGGAGCTCGCACTCAACAGCCTCTGAGGGCAGGGGAAGACCGTGCTGAGGGCTGACACCCCGACTCCAGAGCAATGAACCTTAGCGATCAGGCAGTTCTCTTAACGAGCAAGATTTAATGCTGTGAACGTCTTTGTTCTAACTTCTCAAGGCCCTACTCATTTTCATGGGTTTTTGCCTCAGATGTGCACTCAACTTCCTGCGCCCTACTGCAGTGTCAAGGACCTAATAAAAACGGGCAAGGCAGGAAAATACTGGGTTAGCTCCAAGAGAGTTCTGACTTCCTAGACGCCAAAGCTGTATTATTTGTCTTTTATTTAAGCCTTCACCATTCACTTGTTTTAGGAGATTGGGGGCCTGGCCAAGCTCCTGATATAAGGACAAATTTGAAAATTAAAAAAAGTAGGCAGTAATAATATTAACAGTGCTGGTAATGAGGGGGCAGGGTGACTCAGGTAAATCGGTCCTGGCCACAGCAGCCAGCCAGAAAATAAAGGTCTACAGCAGACTCTGCCACCAACACTGGGAGGGAAAGCGATTTGAGGGAAGCAATTCCAACCCACAACTCCTGACCTGGCTCCACCAGCACTCAAACGGAAAATACAATAAAGGACCATGAAGTCAGTGCCATGCAGAGCCAGCTGGGCAGGGCATGAAGACACAGGAACACCTCAGGTGTGGATGGATGAGGACGGCTCAGGGAGAGGCCAGTGTAGAGAACAAGTCAACCCCTGGGAACAAGGTGGCACATGAGGAAGATTTCCTGCTTCCAACCGGCTCAGCTCTGAGTAACCTTTCCATAACCAACACCGTGAGTACAAAATGAGCACATCAGCACATCTGCGGGCAGGCTGGGGACCGGAGGAGTGGGGACAGGAAACAAAAAGCCTCCTCTCCCAGGGAGGACAACAGATGAAATTCTAAACTGAAAACAGCTGAAGTGTGTGCATGCCATTTATAGAAATAAGGTGATATTAGAGGAAACAGCGAAAGAGGACATAAGCATAAAGCGAAGCAAAGACACAAACATAAACCTTCCAAATTCCACACACAATTATTTTACAGAGAATTTAATGAAGAAGCATAGAAAGTATAACCTAGAATCTTCTCAAGAGAGCCAGGCATGGTGACATACACCTGTAATCTCAGTACTCCAGGAGGCTGAGGCAAGAGGGTCACCAAGTTGGAACCCCGCCTGGGCAACTTACTAAGATGTTATTTCAAACTAAAAAGTAAAAAGGACTGGAAATGTAGCTTGATGCAAAGGCTCTGGGTTCATTCATTTAAAATCATTTAAAGAAGAGAGTAGGTCACTTGTAAAGAAACAGAATCAGATTGGCTTTCATTCTTTTTTCTTTTTTTTTTTTTTGGCGTTAATTCTCAACAGCATCTTTGTTTTCCCATTTTCTTTTTTTCCCAAGAAGAAAATACTGTGATTTTTAAAATTGTGTTTGAAAGAAAACCTTAATTCAGAATTTTAATTCAACGGTGAAATTAAATTATCATCAATCAGGCAGAGCTGCCTTTTGAAAATGCTCTTGGAGAAAGCTCTTCAGTAAAAAGAGAAATAGATCGAAAAGGAAGCAATGAGGTAGGAGAAACACATGAATAATTAAGCACGATGTATTACTGCTAAAACACGACCGCCTAATGGTGCTCCCTAATAATCCAGGACTGAAACCAGCAGACTCCGAAACAGAAGCCAGCGCAAGGCTGCTCAGGCAGCAAGGGCGGCGTCAGAGGGGAAGCGACAGGGCGACGGCCCAAGGGGCCTGGACAAGGGGGTGCGGACCACGGCCTCCGCACTTAGGTCACTCCCCCGCCCCCCTACCCCGGTCTATCTACCTATATGTGTATATCTGTCTATAGAATTTTTTTGGTACCGGGAATCGATCTGTGTGTGCATACGTGTGTGTGTGTGTATTTTTTTATTTTTCTTTTTTATTTTATTTTATTATTATTATTTTTTTTTTTGTACGGGAATGGAACGCACGACCTCGCCCTTGCTAGGCAGGCTGTGCCTAGCAAGCACAGCTCTCTCTAGGTTGCCCAGGCTGGGCACCACCTGCGAGTTTCCGGCCTCAGCCTTCCAGACTCGGCCGCTGCTCGGAGCGCCTGCGGGACCGCGAGGGGAGACGGCGGAGACCGCCTCCCGCCCTCCACACCGCGCCGGGCTCCTCCGGCAGCCCAGAGCACACCGCGCTCCTGCGTTTAAATCGCCTGCCGGCTCCGCACCGCACGCCCCGCATTGGCCGCGGGTCGCCCCTACGACGTCCGTGCGGGGACAAAATTCATCAGCGCCGCCTTCCCTTCTTTCTCCAGCTTCGTCCTCTCTGGTTCTCAGGGCGTGGACTCCAGGTCTCATTTCCGCTCATCTTCACCTGAATTAGACTCGACCCTGCCTGTCCCTCAGTGGCCGCCCCCGAGGGCCCCGCGGCTCCGGTCCCGAGCCTCGGCCTCCGCGCACCTACCCGCCGGCCTGGTTGTGCTCCTGCCCACGCAGACCGCAGCAGCCTCGGCGCCTGCCGCCCTCCCCATCGACCACTCCCCGCCCCCGGGTCCCGCCCAGCCTCCGCCCCGCCTCCGCCCCCGTCCGGGGTCCCGCCCCCTCCCTGGATTTAGAGGCTCAGAGTCGGAAGAGGAGGCCACGCCTGTCATCCCAGCACTTGGGAGGCCGAGGGCAGGAAGATCATCAGTTTAAACCCAGCCTGGAGTACACAGCGAGACCGTGACTCCACAAAACAAAAAGAAAAGTAAAGCACCCTTACGCATTTTGGATTGGTGCCCATCATGTCCAAAACAAGGCCTCAACAAAATAGAAAAGCAAAACCCTCCTGTCCTTCTGGTCTTCCTCATGCCAGTAAATGTCACTGGCAGTTACCATGTTGCTCAAACCAAAAGCCCAGAAGTTACCCTGCAGTACTTTTTGGTAACCCCACGCCCCACTCCAAGGAAAACCCTGCCTACCTCTACCTCCAGAGCCGCCCGCTGACGGACCACCGCTCCCACCCCCGGCTCGGTCAGTGCCTAGCGCTACTCCTGCTGGGGAGTGGCCCCTGAACTCTCCCCAGCATGCTCCACGTCACAAGCAGCATGAACTTTCCATAGTGCTGGGGATGCACCGGCCTCATCCATGCTGAGCATTGTACTACAGAGCTACATCCTCAGCCCCTCTTTTATTTTTTTAAATTTTGAGACAGTCTCCTTAGGCGGCCCAGGGTGGATTCGAACTTGCCTCCCACGCAGCTGGGTCAAAGGTTTTTACCCTCGCAGCGGAGGTGTATGTGGCTTGGGTCCGTGGGATCCCCTCCCAGGCCCTCCCACAAAATGGGTTCCACCTCCCAGCCCTGATGAACTCGGGCGTGGCCGTGGGGACTTCAAGCAGATGCATTGACACTCAGCTGGCCGCCATGTTCTCCCCCACCCAGATGGACGGCAATGTCCCTGCACAGCTGGCCATGCCAACCCTCAGCGAAGCCTACGGACAGGAGGCACACTTTCCTTGAAGACTCCTGAGCTTGGAAGCCACCTGTTACCACACCATCGTGCAGCTCCAGGGTCTTGATGTGGTTCCCCCCGCCCCACAAGCCATGAAGTCAAACTCTTCTTCCAAGCGTACGAAATTACTTTCCACGTTCCCCTTCATCTTCCTGTGCACCTTCGGCGGGTACACAGGAGGAGGGATCCAAATCCAGCTGTCCCTGTGAAACCAAGCATCAGATCTGCAGAAATGTGGGACTATTCTTGTTCTGCAGAACATAGTTGCACTAAAAATACACTGTTTATATTAATACATGGTGACCTCCTTTCTATTTTTAATTTTTGTTTTGCAGTGCTGATGAGCTCACTTTTACCTTTTAGGTTATTTTTTTTCCCTCCTTTTTGAGAGGGTCTCACTTTATAACCCAGGCGGGCCTGGAACTCTCAGCCATCCTCGTGCCTCAGACTCCTGAGTGCTGGGATTACAGGTGTCTGCCACCATGCTTAGCTCTTTAGCTAATTTTTATATTAACAAATATGAGCAACGTGTAGCTTGGGGGTGGAGCACATGGATGGTATCCCAACGCACTGGGTTTAGTTCCCAGCTCTGCAAGACAAACGATAAATAAATCAACAAGCCACTGCTTAAAGGGGGCTGGGATTGGGGTGTAGCTCAGTGGTAGACACTTGCCTTACATGCTGGTGGCTTTGGGTTCAACCCTTGGCATCAAAAAACAAAAGAATTATTTGTGTTTCTACTATGGTAAATACCAATAAATATGATCTTATGTTACAATGCATATACAATATGCATATGCTGCGTGATGTACTGTGTGCATACAAGTGGGGATTTGGGAGCACAGTTTTCGTGGCCTCCACAGTGTGTCTCTGAGGCGTCTGTCATGATTCCTGCCTTCTGCTGGCCACGCCTGTGTCAGAGAGGGCCAGGGCGTCACCCAGTGGCTGATGCTAGGCTGTGAGATACCTGTCACCTTGTGTTGTGCTGTGTCTTGCGTCCTGCTCTCCAGGTCATTCGAGGGTTCCCAGGGAGGCTCCTGGCTGCCGCCTGTTCCATACCCATCTTCTGCAAGCCTCCCGGTGACAGCAGCATCGCCTGAGCACCCAAGCCAGAGAAGCTAGTGGCTCCCAGGTCTTCGACCACAGAAGCCCACAGAAAATCCATGAGTCTCCTTTGATGTCACATGCACCCCGGGGCTTAGATTCCAGCTTTGCACTGCTGGGAACCCCAGGAGCCTTCAGGAGCTGGCCTGACGGGGTCTCAGCCACTAAGTGTCACCTCTGCTCCCTTTGGTGCCACACTGCCCCCGAGGTCGCAGCATGGGTCTCCTCTTCAGTTCAGTTCCTGGCACACCCCACCGAGGCCACCACTCTGTGTCACCACGGATGAACCCACATCTACAGTCAATGCCCCTTCTGAGAGAGCCGGACTGGGACTCCAGGAGACTTCTGGAGGCTGGGTGGTCTCTGAACCCAGGCAGCACATCTGGAACCCCATATTAGAAGCTCCAGGCCGGAGGCGCTCAGCAGGGAAGCCCAGGGGAGAGCCGGAGAAGCTCGGCCCAGAGTGACTTCACAGCGGCCTCCAGAACAGGCAGCGAGGACGCCGGCAGTTTGCAAACCCAGAAGACGGGCTGTCACTGGCCTGAGGTCACACAGCCGAGGCCAGCACTGGGCTCCAGAGTTAGTTCATGCGTTTCTTTTATTTATTTATTTATTTTTGTACCAGGGATCGAACTCATGAGCTCACGCTTGCCAGGCAGGCGCTTATGCCGCTGAGCTAAATCCCCGGCCCATGCGTTCCTTTTTGAGACAGAAGCTCACTCACTCTGCCACCCCGGCTGGCCTTCAATTCCTGGGCTCAAGCAGTTCCCCTGTCTCAGCCTCCTGTGGAGCGGGCACTCAGGTGCTGCTGCTGCGCCTGGCTGGAGGCCCCACTCTCTGCAGCAAAAGGGAGAATGAGAACAGAGACATCGATATCAAAATGCAACAAAAAATATATTTAAAAGATAAAGAATTACTAGGAATGTGGATGTCATTGCTTGAGGCTAAAAAATTCACTGAGAACAGTGACAACCTAGTACAGCACCTACAGACATAAACTGACAAGAGGAGAATGAAAAGCCCATGATACAATGGGATGCATAACATGCTTCTCCCCCGGCCTGGGCGGTGGCTCAGTGAGGGAGCCCTCACACAGCATATATGAGCCCCCAAAATTAGTAGTATATAGAAAACATTATAACAAACTTCATCTAATACAGACATATAAAATCATGTACCGAATGCTTAGAAAATAAGCAACTTATGGAAAATATAAAAATTGACTTATACGAGGCTATTAAAGTGCCAGTCAGTACTAACAATTAATGTCACCTTGTAATCCCAGCCCTTGGGAGGCAGAGGCAGGAGGATCGACCTGGGTTTGGGGCCAGTCTGGGTTATGTGAGTTCAAGGCCTTGTCTTAGGTTAAAAAAAAAAAGAAAAAGAAAAGAAGAATGTCACAAAGAATATTGTCTATGACCACAATAATAACAGATTTATTTTAGTGACTAAAACTAGGGCTGGAGGTCCTAGTTCAGCTCAGTGGCCAGAGATGTGGTTAGTATACAGGAGGTGCTGGATTCAATCCTGGCACCATCTGGTGAGGCAATGTTCCCTGAAAAGGAGAAAAATACAGTAATCCTAACACTTGGGAGGCTGAGGCAGAAGGATCACCACACAGGGAAGCCTAGTCTGGGCTACATGGTGTGCTTAAGTATAACCTGAGCTGTATAGGGAAACCCTGCCTCCAAAAAAAGAAAGACAGAAATAAAGAAAAAAATGCTTATCTCTGGAAACTAAAAGCCACACATCTAAGTCTCTAAAGGAGAATGAAACTGTGAAAACTGTACCATATTCAGAACTGCAACAGTGAAAACCTACATACAAGAGCTAAGTCTCTATTTTTTTCGGTACCGGAATCAAACTCAGGACCTCATGCTTGCCAGGCGGGTGCTGTGCAGCTGAGCTATGTCCCTGGCCCCTAAGTCTGCTTTTAAAACGTTGTGAGCTCCAGCTGACGCCCAGCGGACGTGCAGCCTGCAGTGCACAGGGCTGTGCAGAAAGCAGGAAGGATGGGGGCGAATCCTTGCCCCACTTGGAAGTCGGAAAACGAGCAACTGAGTGAGCCCCAGAAATAACAAAGAAGAGACATTCATGAAAGAGAAAAGGAAGACTAGGAAGCCAATGCGGAAATATAAACAACCCAGCAGAAAGAGATGTATGCAGGGAATCCAAAGATGGGAAAATCTTAATGGTTGACAAACATAAAAATGTCTGAAGTCACTGATAATTAGGAAAATTAAAACTAAACAATAATCAGATATCACCACAACCTTTCAACTGGCAAAAACTACAGTGTTAAGATCACGTTTTAAGGTGAGCATGGTGGTGCATACTTACGATCTCAGCACTAGGGAGGCTGAGGCAGGTGGACTGGATTGCATGCGTTCTCGAGGACAGGCTAAACTACAGAGTGAGACCTTGTCTCAAAGAACAAAGTCAATTTTTAGTCAAAATATCACGAAAATGGTTTGAAAGGAGCCTGGGCTATGCGGGGGGAGTGGGGACAGCCTGTGACACCCAGCAGGCCCTGTGTCTGGGCAAATCCCGGCATAGAGGGCTCCAGAGGAAGGCGCCCAAGTGCTGCAGGAACACATCAGACTTCGAGTTTACGTTTCAGTCTGAGCCAAGACAGACAAACTTTACAGATTTCGGCAGGCAGGCCCACGGCACCAGCCCAGGGCTGGGGTGATCCCAGGCAGGAGGTGGGCAGCGGGCTGCAGGCTGGCTCAGGTCTCCATCAGTGCTGCTGTCTGTTTTTCATGTCCCTGCAGCCGCCTGGGGACAAGTCGGGGAGGCCAAGGACGATGGGTCTGCACCTAACTGCTCACCTCCCAGAGCTGAAGGGGTGACCAGGAGGGGCCGCACAGAGGGAAGGGCATGCCCCCTCGGTTTAGCAAACATCTCAGCCTGGTGTGTGGCAAACCGCTTTCCGAGGGAGACCTTCACCAGGGGGCTCTGTGCAGAAGACAGACATGGGGAACAGCTTGCCCTGGAGTGGTTTTACTCCTGGTAACTGCTTATTGACTTTTTTTGGGGGGGGGTCTTTTTTTTTGGAGACAGGGTCTTGCTCTGTAGTCCAAGCTGGCTTCAAACTTGCCAGCAGTCCTCTGGCCTCATCCTCCGGAGCTCTGGGATTACAAGCATGCGCCACCATGCCTGGGGGCTTATTGACATCTTTAAAAGCAAAGTCAAATACAGTAGCTGCACATTTAGAAATTAAGAAACAGGGGCCAGGGGTTTAGCTCAGTGGCGTAAGTGCCTGCTTGGCAAACGCAAGGTCATGGGTTCGATCCCTGCCACCAAAAAAGCAAAACAAAAAAACCAGGAAACAGAATTTTCTAGGCCATTAAAAAATATCTGAACAAGAAAAAATTATCTGAAACATCTCTCAATGGGTTCTGAACGGATTTTGGTCAAAACTGTAGCATAGGGGCTGGGGATTTAGCTCAGCAGCATACACGCCTGCTGTGCGTGCAAGTGCGTGGTCGTGAGTTTGATCCCCAGTACGGTAAAAAAATAAAAATAAAAAAAAAAAACAACTGTAACAAGCACGACTTTCTGACTCATTTGCAAGAGTAGCTGACAAACTCGAGAAACAGATTTATTCACCCAATTTCAGTAAAACTGGTAGAGAGAGCTGAAGACCGACTGCCTGGTTTTATCACGTGCAAGGATGCAGATTTCAAAACGGAGCATCTCAAGTGTTCGTGGAAGTGAAGTGTGAGCAGCCCGTGTGCCCTTGCCCGGCCCGGAACGGGCAGCACCTGCGGGGATGCAGTGGGACTCAGCCCGGCAGCCCGGCAGCAGAGGAAGGTCAGCAGAGTCCACAACTCGGAAGTAACGGACACCTCACACGATTGACTGAACTTGGAAGAGCTAAGATGGCAAATTTTATTTTTACTCCGACTAAAAATATACATGAATGAATGGGAGAAGTAGTCAGGCATCATTCACTGCCGGGACCCAATGCGACTCCTGAGGTTCTTGGGGTTAAGGACCAGCGAGAGGATGAGAAAAATAAAGACAAAGCTGGGGTCAGGTGGAGCCCTCATCCTCCTGATGGGAGGAAAGGAACTGCTCACCCACTGTGCACCTTTGTTTATATACCAGGAAAGATGATGTCAATTTCAGCCCCTCTGCCTAGCACCCCACTGCCTGGCAGGCCTGGGCCCCTTGTCTTCTTGGTGCTGGAACAACTTGTTTACATAGCTTGTTTTGGTCTCTGTTTTTTCTGGGCTGGCCTTGCTTTAGCCCCACACATGTGATCAATCTCCAGCTTCAAGGGCTCCCTACAGTTTGCCACGTTCTGTTTTGTCCTGTGTTTCCAGACAGGGTCTCCCTGTGGAGTTCAGGCTGGCCTCAAGCTCACCGTGGGGCCCTAGGACTCACTGTGCCAGTCCACTCTGCAGCCTCCTTAGGCTCTGGGAGGGCAGGTGCTGTCTTGCCCACTTTCAGCACCATCTTCCACACAGGGTTTTTACCGAGGACTTTGTGTGCGTGACCAGTAAGTAAATGTTTGACACAGCATTTGTTTCACCTTTTCTCTTTCCGTGGTGTTAGGCAAGGCATGCCAGGGCTTGTGCGCAGGGAGTGGGCCCCACATGGGCCACGTTCCCACCCTGCCCTGCTTTTTTTTTTTTTTTGAGACAGGGTCTTGGTGAAGCCCAGATGGTCTCAAACTCACAGTAATCCTGCCGCAGCCTCTGAGTGCTGGGAGCTGGGTATATGCACTCCGCTTTACATCACTTTTAAATCATCATTTCTACAGTTACTTTTCCTTTTTTTGTATATTTACGATGAACATATACTTTGGTGTAGCGGTTCATATACAGAATGTCTACGGAACTACATATTCACGCATTAGCAGTGCCTTCTGCCAGTACTTTTAGTGCTAAGAATATGCGGCAAAAGTGTGTGTGATGCTCACTGGCCTAGACAATTTGTCACAGGTCGGCAAGGAGAAATACAAGGGTGTGAATTGAAGCACTGTTGGGAAAACTGGGAATCAACCTAAATGTTCATAACACAAGAATGGATCAACTAGAGGGCGTGGTGGTGCCCACCTAAGCCCCAGCACTGGGAGGCTGAGGCAGCAGGGCTGTGGCGAGGGATGGGCCGGCCTGGACGGCAGAGAGAAGCTCTGCTCGAGGACTAGCCAGACTCAGTCAAGGCAGTGAAACGCTGCACAGGGTAGGCGCGTCGAATGGGGTTACACGTGTCAACATGGGTTTACATGGGAGGGAAATCGGTGAAACTCACAGCACGGCAGTGTGCACCAGCGTTCACACACAGGTGCAAAGTCACAGTCACTGCTTGCCCTGCTGTCCAGGAAGGCCCACGCCCAACTCAGGGGCACGGGAGGAAGGGTGTTAAACACTTTTTGTTTCCTTTTTGTTCCAAGGCTGTGGATTACACCTAGGGCTGCGTCTTTTAAATATTTCCTGAATTTGGCTACATAGCAGTATACACAAAGCTTTTTTAATGTGTATGAAGTGTGTGTGTGTGTGCGCGTGTGCGCGACCACGTGTGTTGGTGATGGAGCTTTGCTATGTTCCCTAAGCTGGTCCTGAACTCCTAGGCTCAAGGGTTCTTCCCGCCTCAGCCTTCCAAGTGACGGGACTACAGGCACACACCACGGGCAGGTAAAGGAAGCAGTGGTTTTGCTTTGTGTGAGGCCCTTGCCCACACTATGCACAGGGACCTCTGAGCCACAGGACACCGGCTTTGGGAACAGGATCCACACGGAGAATGGAGAATTTCTGTCCTCTCCTCACAGAAAGCGTTTCCATAGCGCACCTCCCTGTCCTTTGACATGCACTGGCAGTTTCATAACGAATTCCCTGGAGGAGCAAAGCTAGAGCAGCAATCCTTTGAGAGCCTGAGCCGATCCACTTGCTACTCCTGAGCTCAGGGCACCTGCCACCCACTCCTAGGTACCCAGCCACAGACTTCCTCTGCCCACGCTGGGCCGGCCTGCCTTCCACCCGAGGCCCACGGCTGCCAGGAGGCCTTCCCACCTGAGGAGCAATGGCACATCCTTGCAAATGTAATTAGTACATTTAAAAGACTATTAATGTCATTAAGAACCTTTTTAAAATCCTACAGAACTTTGACATTTCTTAACCTCAGAGTAGCTTTTACAGTGTACGAAGGCATTCAGATTTTTTCTGTAAGTTTGTCATTTGCTGTATGCATGAATGTTTCACATGAATTTTCTTTTTGTTATTGTTTTTTGAGACATGGTCTCACTATGCAGTTCAGGCTGGTCTTGAACTATGTAGCCCAAGCCATCCTCCTGCCTCAGCCTGCCAAGTGCTGGGATTACAGGTGTGCACCACCATACCCAGCCTAACATGAATTTTTTAAAACTCAAGGAAACTGTTACTTTGGTACAAAGCTAGCCAAGAAGGATGTGTGGAGGCCTTCCCTCAGTTTGCTAAGTTTGTTGGTACCTTAGAAAACCTTTTGTCATCTGAGCACATTGGTAATCCCAGCTACTCGGCAGGCTGAGGCAGTAAGATCATAAGTTAGATGCCACCTTGGGCAATTTAGACTCTGTATCACAAGAAAAAATAGGTCTAGGGCTGTAGCTCAGTGGTAGAGCACTTGCCTAGCATGTGGGGGCCCCTGGGTTCCGTGCCCAACACTGCAAAAACTGAAACAACACAAGAGTCCTTTGCGAGGACTACCGCTGTGCAAGTAGCACCTGCAGAGTCCTGGGTTCAGCGGCCTGTCCGAAAGTTAACTGGAAAAAGGAACATCTGAGGACGCGAAGGCCAGGCCAGCCTCCAGGGCTCGCACTCTGGCTCTGGCGCATGCAGAAGCCGGGACACAGCGGGCACAGCGGGCCGAACTCCTCCACGTGCGCCCGTGCCCTGCACGGAGCGCCTAGGTGCTGGCAAACGGCAATCCCCGGCGCCCCGCAATCCCGCCCCAAGCCCCGGGCTGCGGGCCCTGGGGCGCAGACTACGGACCGCCACATCTGTTTGCAGGGCTTGGCCGCAAGGTCGCACTCCCGGTCTCTGCTGCGAGCCGAGCCGGGGAACAAGAAAGGATTCGACGCCGCCCGCCCTGCGGGTGAAGCGCAGCGAACCAAGGTTGCGCGGAGAACTTGTAAAAGGCCGAAGTGACCGCGCACCGCCCAGTGGGCGGGGCTTCCCGGGCATGCGCACTGGTCCGCTGCGCGGCCGTCAGGCACTGCGGTGGGCGGCTCAGGGGTGAGCAGGACCCCGGCCCCAAGATGGCGGCGCCCAGCGAGGCGGCCGCCGCTTCCCCCTGCCCAGGCGACGGCGGCGGCAGGGGCTTCGGGTCCTGGCTGGATGGGCGTTTGGAGGCTTTGGGAGTAGACCGAGCCGTGTATGGCGCCTATATCCTAGGCGTCCTGCAAGAGGAGGAGGAGGAAGAGAAGCTAGACGCTCTGCAGTGCATCCTTTCTGCTTTCCTGGTGAGCGGCGGGCCCTGCTCGGCACGTGGCTCCCCTTTGCCCAGGGCCACGGAGGTCCGTGGGCCCTCCTGGGAGAACACGCTGCCGGCCTGAGCTCGGGGCCGCGGGTCAGGCCCTGCTTCCCTGCGGGGCTTGACGCCGGAAAGTCACGAGTCCGAGGGGCGCTCGGCGCCCTCTGAAGACCCACGTGGGCTAGGGTTTAGGGTAGGGTGAGCGGACGTCCCCAAAACCGGCCTGTCGCCATCGATCTTAGCGTTCAGCGCGGGGAGCAAAGCGCGCTGGCTGTCTGCCCGTTGGGAGGCAGCGCCTGGAGCTGGCCCTATCGCGGCCGGAAGAAGTCCTGTCGCAGGTGGGAGTCCAAAAAAGGAGCTAGTGGCCGAAGTCTCTTTGGGGCAGGCGAAACCGACAGCCGCGTTAGGCTTCAGGCCTTTGGTGATCGTTGGTGTGCGGGGCGGTGGTGAAAGATAAGAGAAAAATTTGCCGGCTGGCCTCAGCAGATTCACCGGTTCACAAACGCGTACTTTTAAACTTTGTTTACGAAGGAAGGGATCCAGATGCGCAGCCTTGCAGCAGGATGGCCGGTGCCGCGTTACGCACGCCCGGCTCTAGCACAGGCTGGATTCTATGCGCTGGTCTGTGGCGCCCCGCAGACTCTTCCTTTTTTTAAATACGAACTCAGAAGTAAATTTACTTGAATTGCTGCTAACTGCTGTAGAAACTAGGATTGTCTTTGCGTTTGCGGTTTAGAGATCTTAGAAACTAGACTGCTGCTGTAAAGCACCAGTCCGGCAAAGGCTTTATCCTTTGGCATCAGTCACAATGAACGGAGAATCAGAGGGTATTAGGAATACTATGTAGATGTAAACACTCACATACATATTTTGTAGAAAGTAGGAAACTGTTTTAAATCCAAAAGTATTCTGTGAAGGTAGGGAGCAAACTAGGAAAAAGAAAAATCACACCGGAAATGAAATTGCAATTCATGGACACATGACTGAAGCGGTCCACTCCAGGCGGCTGCCCCAGGTCCCTCTGGCGAGAACCCTTCCAGTCTCAACTTGCCGCGTTGCGATCGAATAGCAGCTTGGGAGTTCGGTGGAAGTGCAGCCCAGTGGGGTAACATCTTTTTTTGGACCCTGACATTGCGAATTACAGGGTTAGGAACGGGAGGCAAGGAACTAAAGTTTTTTTTCTTTTTCTCTGGTGGTAGTGGGGATTGGACCCAGGCAAGGCCTCATGTAACTGTTCTACCACTGAGCTGACGTTCCAAGCCCTTGTTAGATTTTATTTTGAGACAGAGTCTCACTAAGTTGCCCTGACTGGCCTCCAGCTTTGATTTTCTGTCTCAGCATCCCAAGTAGCTGGAATTACAGGTGTGCTCCACTGTGCCTGGCCCTTGAATTTTGCTTCCAGCTGGGAGCTTTCTCAAGACTCTGTGATAGGCTTGTTAAAATAACTTCTGTCCTTCTGGGTGTCATTCTCTTACCCAGTGCTTTTTGAGCTGGCCTTATTTGGAGCTGTGTGTCTGTTCATAAGGGGAAACAAGTATCTGCTTTATGCTGCTAACACACTCTTGAGAGAAGAGATGGGTATCTAGAAAAAATGTAATACTTTGTGTCTGCGGATGGGAGCATAAGCTGCAGAAGACAGTCCTCTTTGAGGGTACCTCACACCTGGTCCCGTTCATGTGCCACGTTTGATTTTCTCATAGCTTTCCTCACCCTCCTGCATGGATACTGACTGGGAAGAACTGGGCAAGAATCACACAGTGAAGCAGGGCTCCTGCACATGAAACAGCTGAGGAGTAAAAGGGCCAGGGAATGTATGTGTGTTGGACACATAATTCAAAGTGCTACTGTTTTGTTTTTTTGAGATGGGGTCTCAGGCTGGCCTTGAACTCACTGTATACCCCAGGCTGGGCTCGAAGTCATGGCAGTCCTCATGCCTCAGCCTATCAAGTGGTGGGATTACAGGCGTGTGTCACCATGCCTGGCCAAAGTGCTGCTGTCTGTCAGCCTGTCTGGAAGCATGTATGTAGGAGGTCACTAAAGTTTTTGTATTTTTTTGAGTCAGGCTCTGGCTGTGTAGCCAGGTGGCCTGAAACTCACAAGATCCACCTTCCTCAGCCTCTCGTGCTGGGATTGCAGGTGTGGGCCATGATTCCTGGCTGCCCCTGACATTTATAGTAAATTCATCCTAGGAAAAACAGCACAGCCAAATCAGTTGCCAGATTGGGCTGAGATTAAATGTTAGAAATTATGAAGTTTGTTAGCAAGAATTCAAGGTAAGTTTCAAGAATATGGTGTGGGAAGGTCAGAAAGTTAAGAAACTCACTCGAGGTCCTGGCCCAGGCCCTGGTGTGTCTGACAGCACAGCCAGCGTGGAAGGGAGAGGGGAGACAGCGGGGGTGCTGGTGTCAGGTGGGCCCCTCTGCCCTTTCATCCCTGCGGGTCCGCAGTCCTGGGCATACTGCAGCTCGAAAGCTCATAAACCCTGGAGAATGTTCTGTGTCAGCTGAGAAAGAGTTCAAGGGGTAAGTTTTGACTGAGGCGATGGATGTTTTGCACCAAAAGAGTAAGAACCTGGCAAGGCGTAGAAGGGAAAACGGGAGATGCTGGTCAGAAAGTAAAAACTCAGCGATCCGAAAAAGGAGACTCAGCTGGAATGGCAACTGTAATAAATGGTGCATTGTACATTTCAGAATTGCTAGAAAATAGAGTTTAGGTGTTTTCACACAGAAAACCATGAGTGTCTGAGGTGAACCTGTTAATTACCTTGATGTTATTAATCTATAGTAGAAACGTCAAAACATTACATTGTACCTCACAATTATATACAACTGTTGTCAGTTAAAAATGCAACATATACCTGTATTTAAGTTTATCTACCATTTTTTTTCTTCCTGTATCTTTGGGGTAGCCGTGAGTTCCCAGGTGTGTGGCATCGCAGCACCCAGCCTAGTCCTGCTCCACCCCGCTGCCTGGACCCCTCCCGGGCTTCTCCCCTTCGGAGCACAGTGCTCCCTGCAGCCCTTGCAGCGGCCGAAGCTTTCTGTAGCTCTCAGGGTATTCATTGGTCTACTTTTCCCACCAGGAAGAAGACTCCCTCCTCACCATCTGCAAAGAGATTGTGGAGCGGTGGTCGCAATCTCAGAATGTTGTCCCCGAAGTGAAGAAAGAAGGTAGCGTTGGCATTTGTGTGTCACCTCAGGGCCTCTTCCAGGAGCTTTTGTGCTGCTGGTTAGAGAGACTCACAGCCTCCTTAGGACTCCAGTGCCCTCGAAGGTCTCCAGCAGCGTGTGCTTTGCTGTCTGCCCTCCCTGCTTGGAGTCGAATTCCAGCCATTCACACCGAGTCACATCTCTGGCCCACCACTGTTCATGTTTTCTTTAAAGGCAGGGCCTCGCCAACTTATTAAATTGCCTAAGCTATGCTTGAATTTATTATCCTCCTGCCTCAGCCTCCCAGAAACCTGGAATTACAGGTGGCTTTAACTTTTTACTGAACATTGATTTCCTGTCTCCTTTTCCGTTTTACCTTATCACTCTGGCCACAGTGATCTTCACTGGGTAGGAGGGTTGGTCCTCTCTCTCTCTTTGCCTGTCTTTCTCTTCTGTAGGTGGTTAGGGGGTTTATTGGCAGTTGAACTCATGGAGTACTGAGCTACCTCTTCAGGGCTTTTTTAGATTTCATTTTTGAGATAGGGTCTTGCTAAATTGCCTAGATTGGCCTTGAACTTTGAATCTTCCTGCCTCAGCCTCCTGAGCAGGTGGGATTATAGGGATTATAGCCACACCTTTAATTTTGGCTTTTTCATCTTTCCAGGGCCCTGTGCGTCTCAGCATTGTGGGCCTGGTCAGCCATATCTTTCTCACCTCTCACCTTTCTCATGTTATTTTCCAACACAGATCGAGGCTGGCATTGTGCTTGCTTTGGCTAAGCTTTTCACCCTAATTTGTGCTGAAAGGAATGGTCTCACGTACTCAGCATTAGGATGGTTAAGTGAGTGGAGAAAATGCAAATTATAAAAATCAAACCTGGAAGCCACCTGACGTGGTCGTCTGCTGCACTGGGGTCCCAGGGTGTGCTGGGCAGGGCCAGGCAGGGCCAGGCAGCAGTGCTTTCTGAGTGTGCCCCAGGCAGCCCTCATGTGTGGTCATTTGTAAGAAATGCTGCTTTCTACCCTTGTTCCTTTCCTCCTGAGCATGGAGAACTTCATAATTGACTATATTTTATTATTATTATTATTATTACATTTTTGTCTTTTTTTTTGGTACTGGGGATTGAACTATAATCTCACACCTACCAGGCAGGCACTTAGGCCACTGAGCTAAATCCCCAGCTACCGTGTTCTTTTTTTCCCCCTCTTGTGACAAGATCTTGTTATGTAACCCAGGTTTCAAACTTTCGATCCTCCTGCCTCAGGCTTCTAAATACTGGGATTACAGGCCTGTACCACCACAGTAGGCAAAATACTTGGCATAACGATAAACTCGACCAGGAGCAGCCTGCCTTGGTTGCACATGTGGGTGTGTCCCAAGCCTTTTCTCTCAGCGGCAGTACCTTGGTGTGAACCAGTGGGTTTGTGTCCACTCGGGCTGAAGACAGTTGAGGCCTGCTTCCTGCTCCTGCCACTCCTGGCCCAAGGCAGGTGCTGCTGACGGTTCTGGATGCAGCAAGTGCAGGGCACGAGCACCTTCCTCTCGTGTAACTGCCCTGTCCCTTCTTGCGCCCTTCCCAGATGAGGTCCAAGCCATTGCCACACTGATCGAGAAGCAGGCGCAGATTGTGGTGAAGCCTCGGGTGGTGTCGGAGGAGCAGCGGCAGAGGAAGGCCGCCCTGCTGGCGCAGTACGCGGAGGTGACCGATGAGGAGGAATATCCTTGCCTGTGGCTCAGTGACCTGGGCGGGGGGAGAGAGACATGGAGAGAGGGAGGGAGAGTCCCCTTCATTTTCTATTTTCTCCTCTATGATAATAGTGAGGTAAGCCAGGTGTGGTGCCACAAAGCAGAAAGATAGCAATTTCAAGGCCAGCCTGGGCCATTTAGTGACTCAGCAAGACACGACCTTAAAAAATAAGGGATGAGGATATAGCTCAGTGCAGAGGCCCTGGGTTCCATCTCTGGTACCAAGAAAAACATAGCAATTCTTGGTGGCCCTGTGTGGCTGTGAGCCACGATCTGGAGAGTTAAGCTAGTCGCTTACACACATGCAGACACATACACGTGCAGACACGCTCACATGCATGCAGTCATACATGTGCGTGCTCACAAACATGCATGGAGACATGTTCATGTTCATGTGCACACAGATGTACAAGCTCACACACATGGACACGCTTCCATGTACACATGCTCACATAGAACCACTCACTATACATGCACATGTTTCGGTGCTAGAGTTGGAGCCCAGGGTTTGCACATGCTAAGCACGTGCGCTGCTCCTGAGCTGAACCCTGAGTCTGGGCCTCATTTTTAGCACAGACTCCATGCATTCCTGAAAACTTCAGTGTAAAACAAATCGTGCCTTAATGGCCCATTGATAGCTTTTGTAAGTTACCTCCATGTCTGGTGTCCTGTCCTGAGTGTAACTGGGCGCTAAGAATTGGAGGCACCAGGACATGGCAGCTCAGAACCAGATGCCAGGCATTGCGAGGGTTGCGCTGAGTTAGGAGCCGTCTTTAGGGACTCTTTCCAGTGTGATCGTAGATTGCAGTCAGAGGTAGAGGTAAAGGCCCAAGCAACAGCTGAATAATTCAGAAATCTGAATGGGGGCTCTCCAGACAGCAAGCGTTGGGGAATCCATGTGGCACCTATGGGCAGGGCATCGACAGGGCATAGCCAGCTCCCAAAGCGCACTCACGTGTGGGTGCCTTGTGCAGGGGCATCACCCTAGAAACAGCAGTGTCATTGCGGCTGTGGGAAGAGTTCCTGGGTGCCTCCAGGAACTCATTCCGAGTTTTGTGACTTTCTTGCCAGGGTTGGCAACACTATGGCCCTCAGGACAAAATGTCAGTTCCTGGGAAGGAAAAGAACTTTATACAGTGCCAGTGTTCCTGGAGGACATTGGAAACTCAGGTTTCTGGGCTTCCCGAACTGTTACGTTTCTGGCTGAAGAGGTTGGGGTCCAGAAAGGCACATTCCTGGGAACAGTGTTTCCAGAACTGCTGGTGAGGGTGTCTGCTGTGCCCTATGCTGAGGTGGCAGTAACCCAGAATAATTTAAATTGCTTCTCAGCCTCTAAGGAGAGGGTTTATAGAACCCTTGGTTTTTTGTTTTTTTGAAACAGCTATGTAGTGCAGGCTGGCTTCAGACTACTGGTGATCCTCCTGCCTCAGCCTCCTGAGTACTAGTAACACAGGTATGTGATTCAGCCGACTTTGCCATCACACCTTAACAAGGCCTGCCCTGGGTGCAACCTGCTTTTCCCTGCCCAGTTGTACAGTGTAGGTTTCTGATGCTGAGTTGGGTCATGTAGGCCTTTGTTTTCTGATTTTTCCTTAACATTGGTCACTGAACAAGATGAGAATGATGATTCGGGCACTGGGATGAATGCTGGTTCTGACAAATGTATCCTTCTCTCTGTGTCCGTCTCCAAGTGGCGGTCATCTTTTATTCTGCCGTCACTGCCAGGCCTCCCTTTATCTCCAGGAACTTCTGTTGAGCCAGCACCAGGAGCCCACCCTTGATGGTCCAGGTGGTTAGCTTGAGACAGTGGCGGCCACCCCCAGCACACATGCTGCAGTCAGCTGCTTGTTACCAGGCAGCACTCTATGAGGCTGGCGTCACTGCAGAAGCACTTCTCCGGCCAAGCGAGTCCTGGGCTCTGGGCAGGGCTGGTTGGGAGGGAAGCTCTCGAGTCCGTGTGGCCAGGCGTGGATCTGGGTCCCCTGGTGCTGTGCAGAGGGAACACAAAGTTGGAAATACACACAGTGAAACAGCTGTGCTGAAAAAAGGTCCCTCCTGACAGACTCACTTCCAGAGCCCCTGCCAAGAGACGGCAGGCTTCTAAATGCAGCTGCGAGCTCAGGAGGACGCAGAGTGGGAAGGGGAGCTACTTGCAGGGACACTCAACCATTATCTTTTGATACACTAGGGCATTGTGCATGCTAGGTACCTGCTTTACCATTGAGCCTAAAGCACTAGGGAAAAAGTTATGTTTTAAGATAGGAACTTGTCTGATACTAACAGGCCTTGTTTTTTAAAATTGTAAGAAATGAAAGCCAGGCATGGTGGTTCATACTTGTTTTTATTTTTTTATTTTTTGGTACTGGGGATTGAACCCATGACCCCACGCTTACCAGGCAAGCGCTTGAGCCACTGAGCTAAATCCCTAGCCCCTGCTGGTGGTTCATACTTGTAATCCCAGCACTTGGGAGGCTGAGGCAGCAGGATCGCTGAGTTTGAGGCTAGTGTGGGCTACACAATGTACAAGGCCAGCCTGAACATACAGTGAACAAAAAACTGTGTTTTGTTTTCCAGAAAACAAAACATAGACACAAGTACAGTTTTTGGCTAGGTATTTTCAACAACTGTTAAATTTACTTTGTATCTCAAAAACCTCCTAAGCTTTAGTAGTCTAGGAAAAAATTGATAAGGTTTAACTTTCCAAGCACTTTTATAGTGCCAAGTATATCGTTTTCCAGTTACACCCTTATCACTAAAACTATCATATCGATACCAGCAGTATTGTTGTTGAATATGTACATATACTTGAGTGAAACTTCATTTTGATAATGTACTTTAAAATTCAGATTTAGCTAAATCTGAAAGCCAACCCCCCACCAAAGAAACCAACCAAACAAAAAAAGCTAGAGAGAAACCCAAAAAAAATCTGAAAAGGATTTTTAATCTGAAAGACATTTTAGAACTGTCCTGGTAACATTAGGGTTTCTCTGTAGACTGAGATGAAGGCTGGCATGTGGGGGACAGCAGGGTGAGGACGATGCTAGTTGGGTCCTCTGTCACCTGCATCTCATCCCTTAATTCACTTCAGCTCTGTTCCGCAACACCAACCTGGAAGATGTCCTCAGTGCTCGGAAGCTGGAGCGAGACTCCCTTCGGGATGAGTCCCAAAGGAAGAAGGAGCAGGACAAGCTCCAGAGGGAGAGGGACAGACTGGCCAAGCAGGAGCGCAAGGAAAAGGAAAGGAAAAGGACACAGAGAGGGGAGCGGAAGCGATAACCTTCGGCAGCTCCACTCGCCCTGGTGGACCTGAGCCTGGGTACATGTGTGTAAGAGGACTGAGCACCTCGGCAAACGGTGTCCACTGCTGTTTACATGGCGCAAAGGAAAATCCCAATCATCCCAATCATGACAGGTGTGTGTTCAGTGGTCTGGGCAGTCACATTGCAGTTGATGTTCTCTACCAAAGACCTGGCATGGGGCAGCCTTTACATTTCAGTACTCAAGTCCCAGGCTCCTTTAGCTCCTTTTTAAAAGGAAGTCTTCCTTGGACAAAGAGCAGAATTCGGGAAGCTGAGTCAGGTTTCATCTGGAAGGAACAGAGTCTGGACCGCTGCTCTACACTGTGCAGTGGGAACACAGGCTGCTCTGGAGGTGATGTTTACCCCAAATGCTGTGGCTCCTGGTGGGGGTAGGAAGCCTGCTGAACCCCGAGTTTATAATACCCAGCAGCAAGCTGGGAAGAGGACAGACTGTTTGGTGAGAGAATGTTGTAGATCTGAGAATGTTTTCTAAGAATGTTTCAGGTTAGCTGGAGATGTAGATCAGTGGCACAGCGCCTGCCTGGCAAGCGCAGGGTCCTGAGTTCAATTTCTGGTACAAAAGAAAGTTGCAGCTTACAGGAGAAAAAAAGTCTCCGAATGGAGACAGTTACGCATTTTTCCTCATCTGGACAGTGACTTTAAGAAGAGTCAATACCGTGTGCAAGGATATGACTGTTAGCTAGATTAACTTTTTATAATCATGAATCTTCATGAGTGCCAGTAGATTTTATTCCTGATTTGCCCTAAATCATGACTATGGAGGCTGCTTGGGACACTGGAGGAATTACCCTCATAGGAAGAACACTGGGCCCCTTGGTGGCACAGAGATCTGTAGGACAGCACAGCTGGTCCAGCGGGGAGTAAGGCCTGGGGCCTGGGAGGCAGAGGCTGCAGAGCTTCCTCCTGAGGGTCATGGTGGTGGCCACACCCACCATAGGCCAGGCCCTTGCTTTCTAAGGCCCTCAGGGAGGCTGGGCTCAGCAGCCAGTGTGGCACCTTGTAGGGAGCCACTGAAGCTGGAGATCAATCACTGGTGTGGGGCTAAAGCAAGGCCAGCCCTAAAAACAGCCCAAGGCAAGCCAGGCACAGAAGCTGCTAGGCAGCGTGGCTGAAATTGACATCATCTGAGTGTGTAAACATGCCACATTGGCTGAGCAGTCCCTGCTGTCCCATCAGGAGAGGGCTCCACCGGACCTCAGCTTTTGTCTCTATTTTCTCACCGTCCTTCTCCCTAGAAACATCTAGAGCTGTGGCCGATTTTAATAGCGCCTGGTTTTTATGGCATGGTGCAAACTAAAAATAGTTTTTACGTTTTTTAAAGATTATAAAAGAAACTGGTGGTCACAGTTTTCAGCCCAACCTGGGCAACTTAGTGATTTAGCCACAGCGAGCCCCTGTCTCAAAATTTAAAGGACCGGGGTTGTAGCTCAGGGCAGAGCTCCTGGGTTCAGTCCCTAGTACTGCAGGAAAAAAACAAAAAGCATGTGAAATCACAGGTGACCTGTAAAATCTAAAATATTTACTATCTAGCTCTTGAAGAAAGTTTGCTGAACTGTTTTATATCACTGCAAGATTAACAAGATCTTTTGCCTTTGTGCAGAAAGTTTTTTTTTAAAGGCATGAGTAAAGAAGATACATTGCCTCTTCACAGTCCTGTAACCATGGCATTGCAAAAATAATCTTTTTTTAAAAAAATAAACTATTTAAATCACTGTCTTCTGTTTGATTCTCTCCAGGTACCTATGGAAATGAAGTCTCTGTGGACAGTCACTTACGAATGTTTTTACTTTATGCTTTTGTTTCATTAGCCCTAGAACCTCTCCCTGGAATCCATAAATAAATTGTTTTTCTCAGATTTCATTCTGTGGAGGGCAAGAGAGCAGACAGGTTATTTTGTTTTTTGGAAAGTAAGTAAATTAGCTTTGAAATCCTCTGAATTTGTAGTGAAAGTTTAGTTCTTTACTTGGTGATAGGACTAGGTGGTAGCATCAGAGCCTGTTTCACTAGGGACCTTAATTTTGAGATTTGGTTTGTTCTCAGCTTGGTCTCTGAAGAAGTCAAATGATATCCATGGACCTCTCAAGGGTATTTATTCCGATTACTTAACAGTTGATTCTTCTGGGACTGTTCTGTATGTCAGTGTACAAACTAATGCTTTAGCAGAAAGAGCTTGTTAGGCTTTGAGTATGATTGTCCACTCGGGTGACAGTAAGACCTTTCCATCTAAAATGTTCAATATTGCAAAGGGCAAATATTCACCAACCATATTTTCTAGAGTAAGACTTAAATTGTAGACTGGGTGTGGTGACACAGACCTGTAATCCCAGCACTTGGGAGGCCTGTAATCCTAGCACTTGGGAGGCAGGCGGCTCACTGTGAATTACAGGCCAGCCTGGGCTCCACAGTGAGTCCAAGGCCAACCTAAACTACATAGTGAGACCCTGTCTCAGGGGAAAAAAAAAAAAAAATTGAAATACAATAATTGAGTTGTAAGCCAAACTTGAGATTTCAGTCATAACTTTCCCAACCAGCCCTCAAACTTGATAATACATTATTCAAACAGAAAGAATACTGGTAAAATAAGTACATTTTCAAATGCTTTTATATGAATTGTTTTGGGGACAGGATTATAGCTCAGGGGCACAACTGCCTGCCTGGCAAGTACAAGGTCCTGAGTTCTATTCTTGATGCCAAAAAAAAAAAAAAAAAAGAAAAATTTATATATATATACACACACACACATATATATATACACACACATATATACACACAATATAACACACACATACATATGTGTGTGTTATATTGTTTTTTTCCATAAAAATGAATACACCAAATTTCAATTAGAAATGGTGGGAGCACCAGTTTCACTGCAGATTGTATGTGATTTTTGTTTGTCTTTTGGTGGTCCTAGAAACAGTGCAAGACCTTTGCACTGAAGCACATCTCTAGCCCTTTTTTATTTTCTATTTTGAGATAGGCTCTTGCTGAGTGGGTAAGTTGAGCTTGAACTTGATCTGCCTCAGCCTCAAAAGTGTTTAGAGGTGTGTGCCACCATGCCTGGCTGTGCATACGTTTCTGTAGGTTGTACTTCAGAAGTATGTGTTATGTAAGAACCATCCATCAGATACTACACAGTAGAAAGGGACAACCAGATAATAGAAGAACTAGCTACTGGGTGCCTTGTGATTTTTTTTTTTTTCTTTACAAAGTGTTTAGTTTTTGTAAATGGACTAGTTTCATTTCTGATCTGTCATATTAGAATTTCTCCCAAAATTTTATTTAGTTTGCCTAGATTAGTGTAAAGATAATAAAATTTATCTTTGAAGGTGTTCATGTGGGATTCCAGTATATCTGAAGGCCATCAAACTATCTACCAACACTGTTATTTAATGAAATGTAAAACAAATTCTTACGAGTTCAATTTTCTGACATGAATAACTTTTAGGATTAGAAACTAATGTAAATATAAAAAAAAGAAACCAAATATTTTCAACAATTTATTTTTTTTCCTGAGAGACTGGATTCAGTACAATATTTGTTTTCATAACATCTAACATGTCTCATGTCAAACTTAACCACTTTCTGTGCAGTGACTGGTGGGGTGATCTGTTTTATTTGACTACCCTCATGCAATTCATTTGAGTAGTTCTATGGCTTATCAGTGATCAAAGTGTTTCTCCCTACAGTTACTCCTGCATTTGTAAGCAGTTTCTTCCACACATCATCTAAAGAAAATTTATGTGGTGTGATTACACTTTCCTTTTAAAAAATACCAGGATTTCTAAAACTAAGAAAAACAACATTTAAAACATCAGTGTTTCTGATTAAGGATACAATTAAATTTCATCAGGACATTATATTATAGTTTAACTCATGCTAGAAATGTTAAAACCCAAGATCTTTTGAGTCACATAATACCAATATTTCATATTAATGAATAAATTACTTGGGTTCCATAACAGAGATATTAAGGAATGAGAAAAAGTCAAGCTTTTAAGTACTGTTTTTTAAAAAACACAGAAGCAAACCAGTGAACACAACTACCCAAAATATATAAGAACCAAATGCAAAACTAAACTAGTTAAGGATTAACCTTAAAAAAATTACATTTTAGAACTTTGTGATACCCCCATAGAAGACAGTCAACTAAGGGTATTAAAACAATAGTCATTATTTTAGTGACTGCAAATCTAGTCTAAAAGATCCAGATAAAGGAATTGTTTTGATTCAATTTAAATACTTTAAAATTAGCAATAATACTTAATAGTATACATTTTAACTTTAAAATTAGAAATTATTAATACTTAATGGTATAAATTTTAAAGAATATACACAAATGATTTAAACAGGTTTTATATCCAATAACTTGCATGGTTTTCACACTGGCACTATCACTAATTTAGGAGAATCAGATGCATTTCCCTCCACATACTTAGGCACTAAGATTTCAAATTTATACATATGGTAGTATTTTTAAATTTTTACATGAATATTTGGATTTATCCCTGTTTTCTTTGTCTCTCAGGTTTATCCAGTTTTGTAAGAAAAACATTTTTATATCACAATCAACATTTTCTTGCTTACTAGACTGTAGCCATAATTGGGTTACAGTCACTTAAGATTCATTATTTGGAATTATATTTACTAAGGCAGAACTAAATGAAGAATTTGATATTTGCATTTACCTGCACTGCAGAATGAGTTTACTATTTTAGCTGTTAGAAAATGTTTAATTTGCTTAAAGAAACTTGTTACGTTGGACTACTCAGAACTCCTAGAGTAGTCAACTATATCTCTGAATTCACTTTATATCTCATTCATTCTAGATAGATTTTTAAATAGAAGTTGGACTTCATTAAGGTATTAACTAAATTGAAAAGAAAATTAATGTACTGTAGTTTGACAAGTTCATTAAAAACTGTTAGCACGTCTTGATACATTTACTTATCAGCTTTCCGTTCTTCCTTCTGCGGCTTCCTTCCTGTCTGTCTGTGTCACCCCTCTGGCTCATGGGATTGCTGCTGTTCACTCTCATGGACCATGTCGTCAGTTTGTCATGTCCTGTAAAGCTTTCTCCGCTTCTGCTTGGCCAGCTGTGGTCACTGTCTTTGGCAAGGTCATCTGCAGTGCACACCACAGGGTTGTGCGTGCTTTCCGAGTGGCCACACACATCTCTTTAATTGCTGAAGCAAGGGCAAAAACATCTGTAAAAGAAATAGGAAGGGCCATTTCATATAGGTACCACTTCAGTATCCCTAAATTCATACAGCCCAGTGTTGTCGCTACTAAACAATCGATTTTTGTAAAAAACGGGTCAGCCGGGCATGGTGGCGCACACCTGTGATCCCAGCACGTGAGAGGCTGAGGCAGGAGGATTGCCATGAATTTGAGGCTGGCCTGAAACGCACAGCAAAACCATGTTTCAAAAAAAAAGAAGAAACATGGCTATTGATTGAGCTAACTGAAGTATTTTGTTTTTAAATTACGTAAAAGTATTGATGTTTTATTTCTTATTTGTATGACAATGCTTTGGGCAAAGCATAGACAGTATCTTAAGATGGGTATTACAATTAAATGAATGAAATTTAAAAAATAGAACAGTGTATCTTTGGAATAAATGTGTTGATCACTTGGCAATCTGTTCTTTACATAAGTGTTTATTTTACAAATCCAATCTTTTAATCCCAATCTGATTTTAAAATATCCAAGTTATCACATTGCCTTATTAAAGGATGTACATTAATGTTCCTACCTCTGTCATCCTGGCATCTTGGCACTCCTTGCCTTTGCCGATTTGAAGTGTTAACAATCTCATCCTTTCTGCGTGACTGGACGATGTGAATGGACTCCAAGTGTCTATCCAGAGCAGTGGAGATGTTGGCGTGAAGGGGAGAGCTTCGGAGGCGCTCCATTTTGCCCAGTAATGTCATGACCTGAGGGAAATATTTCACATTCGGTAAGGCATGTAAACCCTACTGTCACACCATCTCAAGTATAAACAGATATTCAGCAATGCACAAAGGAGACGTGAGCAGCAGCAGCCATTTGGTAAACAAATGCTTACTCTGTACTACACTATAAGGGTGGGGACAAACGGAAAATCAGACTTATCCCTACTTATGTGTGTTTATTCTACAAATGTCCAATGTTTCCATGCCACTAAGTCTGAACCGAAGATCTGATACTGTTTTTGATAAACAGCAGTCTGCAAATAGAGTACTGCTAGGAGATATAACCATCTGAGGGGAAGAATTCCAGTTAAGGAAGATATATTAGTTTACTTCTAACCTCAATAAGTCCTGGGTCAAATGCTTCCCTTGTGGAAATCGGAAATGTTTAGATAATAATACTAAGACAATTTTAAGGAACTGATAATATAAAAGTCTTAATTTAAATTTATGCTGAAATAATAACAAAAATCCTGTAATTGTCAAAACTGCTAAAGAAAATTAGGAAGCTCTTAGTCCTCTCATTAATGAAGTTTGAAGCCAGATGTGGAAGGGAGCTGGGGATTTAGCTCAGTGGCATGAGTGCCTGCCTTGGAAGCATGAAGTCATGAGTTCCATCCCCAATACAAAAAAAAAAAAAAAAAAAGCAAGCCAGATGTGGTAACACATGCCTAAAATCCCAGTACTCTGGGAGTCTGAGGCAGGAGAATCACACATTTCAATCCACCCTGGGTAATTTATCAAGACCCTGATCTCAAAATTAAAAAACAAAATGAAACAACAACAGAAAAAAAGGACTGGAGCTACAGCTTGCTGTAAAGGCCTTGGGTTCAGTGCCCAGTACCAGCAAAAATAACAACAATAATAATGAAGTTTAATAGGCACTGAATATAGTAGACCAAAAGAGTATATTATTATGCCTAATATCTTTCAAATTCTAAAATTGGAAAGTGTATAGAAAGAGAAATTTTTGATCTAAGATTTGAGTTTCAAATAAAATAATTACCTTTAGAAATGAAATGACTGAACAATTCACATGACAAATGCATGTTTAGTGATTGGAGAATGTTGGCAAAATACGGCCCTGGATGAATCACTTCTTAAACCATACCAAATTTTTGTCTTCCCTCTTTGTCTCCACCCTCTTGATAGGCTAAACTGCTAAATGCTATACTGATCAGGCTGGGCTCAAATTGGTAATCCTGCCTCAGCCTCCCAGTGTGCTGGAATTACAGGCATAGCTTTCATACCAAGTTTCTTTACAGTAAGTATGTCAGATGTTAAATATTTTCCTGCCAACTGTACACAGGACAGATCTTTGAGAGGTAAACAGGTAAAACAAGTATGCCCAAGAAACTCCATGGAGTAGTTTATGGTAAAAAAAAAAAATGGATGAGTCAAGTGTGGTGGCCCATGCCTATGATACTAGCATTTGGGAGGCTGAGACAAGAGCATCACTGTGAGTTTGAGGCCAGCCTGAACTACAGAGTGAGTTCAAGTCCAGCCTGCACTGAACTACATAGCAAGACCCTGCATCAAAAAATATAATACTCTCATTACATATATTGATTTTTCCAATCCCTAAAGTGGCTTTTATTCAGTGATAATATGTTTTGCTGCATGTTTTTCTGAGACGTCAACTTTTATTTGAAATACAGTAAATTTATAAAAAGAGCAAGATAGCTGGGCATGGTGGCACACATCTGTAATCCCAGTACTTGGGAGGCTGAGGCAGTGGTCTCGGTGTGAATTCGATGCCAGCGTGGGCTACAAAGTGAGTTCAAGTCCAGCCTGAACTGTATAGTGAAATCCTGTCTCAAAAAAACAAAACAAAACAAAACAAAAAAAAACCAAGATTTTAAAAAAGTACCTACTCTAAGTTGCTCAGAAAATTCTGAAATTGGGGCGAGGGATTTGGCTCAGTGGCATAAGCACCTGCCTGGCAAGTGCAAGGTCATGAGTTCAACACGCGGTTTAAAAAAAAATTCTGAAATTAAAACAGAAATAATAGGTATAATCATTGATTGAATTAACATGATTTAACATCAGGGTTCTTCACAATATATAAGTGATACCTTACCTTTCCAAAACAAAGCTATTTTGTAAAATGATGCATACCTGCATACCACAGCTTTTCGGTATTGAATACATAGCTAAATATACTCTAGATGTGCTAAACAACTTGGTGCAAGTTAAAGCCAAGCATAGTGTTATGCACTTGTACTACCAACACTCCAAGATGCTAAGGCAGGGGGACTGCAAGTTTGAGTCCAGTTTGGACATTTTAACAAGATCCTGTCTCAAAATTTAAAAAACGGCTTAGGTCCGGTTGTCTTATTGTAAAGTGCTGTGTTGCTTATGTTGTTCTGTTCTGATATTCTTTGTTCTGCCCTCTTTTGTTTTATTCTCTTTAAAATTTAAAAAAAAGGGGGGGGGCTTGGGCACAGCTCGTAGGAAGGCCCTGGATTCAATCTCCAGTACTCCCCCACACCAAAAGTGCAGGTTAAACTGGGTGTGGTGGCACATGCATGTAATTCCAGCACTCAGGTTGCTGAGGCAGGAGGATATTTGCAAGTTTGAGGCCAGCGTGGGCTACAAAGTGAGCTCAAGGCCAGCCTGAACTGCATAGCAAGACCCTGTCTCAAAAAACAAACAAACAAAACAAACAAAAAGAATGAAAGAAACAAAGAAAGTAAGTAAGTACAGGTTAGGCAGACCCAGTAGTGCATGCACACCTGTAATCCCAGCATCCCAGCTCCTCTGGGAGCTAAAGCAGAAAGACAGCAAGACTAAGTTGCACCCGGGCAACTCAGATCCTGTCTCAAAATAAAATGGTAGAACAGCTCTGAGTTGAAAACCCAGTACTAAATACAATTTTTAAAAGGTTAAAATTTTGTTTAAAAATGTTGTAACTCCCTGTTAATGTACCTTCTCATGTAATAAAAGCACACTCTGCTCATCAAGCCAGAAAACAAATATCTGTGCCTAAGAATTGTCCCTATATATAATATTCGAAATGCTGGGCATAGTGGCAGATGCCTGTAATACTGGTAGTCAGGAGGCTGAGACAAGAGGATCATCAGGAGTTTGAGACCAGCCTGGGCTACATAGTGAGACTGTCTCAAACAACTACAACAACAACAACAACAACAACATCCTCCTCCCCCCAAAAAACCAGACTTTGTTTTTAAAAACATTCTACAGTGTGGCGGCACATGTCACAATCCTAGCATTAAGGAGGCTGAAGCAGGAGGATCACAGTGAGTTCAAGACCAGCCTGAACAACATAAAGCAAGACCTTTTGTCAAAAAAATGTTTTAAAACATTCTGTTGAGGATTAACTACACTGCCAATGTAGATTTGAAGAAGAATCATTTAAATTACTAAAATTACTTTTTAGATGATTTGAGTGAGACCACTTTCCATTCCCTAAATATTAATTGTGGAACCAAAAGTGGAAAAGAATATATGTTAGAGCTACATGTAAAACTCCTTCAGCCATATAACATGCTTAATATTTTATCAAGTAATTTAATAATCCTCAGTTGGATATTTCTATAGCTTACTCTCGCCTGTTCCCGAAGTTCATCCACAATTAAGCGATCGACTCTAGATGGGTTGGAGGTCAGCCTTGGAATTGGCGTGTTGTTAGTACTGGACACTTTTTTTCCTGGATAATTCTTGGCAAGGGCTAATTCAGTCTGTAAAAGATCATGTAACTTTTAGATGCTTAGTTTTCTAAATATAATTCAACTATGATTAATATTTTTCATAGTACGAAGAAGTAAAATCACCTCTTTAAGAAAATTCTGGTTTAGCATCAAAAGGCAACAAATATAAACCATAGTGTCACAGTATTTTTCAGTTATACCTTATATATAAAAGACTCAAATCCTCCTATAGTTTAATACTAAAAAATTCAAAGAAACTTGACCCTATAAGGAAAAAAAATTTACAATATAGACAAACTTTAAAAATTAGAATATATCATGTATAGGTACAAATTCCTATGATGAATATGATCATTATGTATATCTAAATTGTATCCATAAACTTAATTAAAATAAAAAATGAGAACATTGATAACAATTACTTTAAAACTCAAGCTTTTCATTTTTCCTTATAGTAATGAACTTAAAAACTATCATAAAATAATTCACTGTAGAATAAGGCACTTATAAGCTACACTAGGGGAAGCAAAGTGGAGCAGGCAGAGGGGACATACAGCTGGCTTACCTTTTTTCTGTCCTTTTCTAGTGCTCTCCATTGTTCATAGCACTCTTCTAGACGAATATGAAGTTCGCTGGCTGGTCCACTACGGGTTTTAATTGGTCTTTGAAATCCAAAAGTTGGCACAAAACCAGAAAAGGAACTATCCCCATACATCATATCATTAAAGTAAGGGTATAAGTGACTTAAGTCATCATAGGAAAACAAATCATAAGAGTCCAGCAGTGGAAGAACTGAATGGCCAAATGGGTGACTGGATCTTAGGGGAAAGCCATTTGAACCAAGCTGTTGAAAACCCTGATTATGCCTCAAATCTCCCATCATATAATTATTAGAGAAGCATGATGCCTGTGTGCGATTCACACGGCTGTTAACATTGTTGTCTCCACTTCCTTGTCTGTGGCTATGAAAATGGCTTTGTGCCTCCAATAGCTCTTGGTATGGATTTGGAGATAAGCCGTCTAAATGCTTCGGACCTTCCTCAGGGTCATAATGTCCACTCTGGGGCTTGGCTTGAAAATTATGTTTGTTTACATTTTCAGTGATCCCATACTGCTGAACTGAATAATTATCACAAAATCCATTTGGCTGCTTTATTTTTTTATCCATAACCAATTCAAAGAGATTTTCTTCTCCACTCTTTGTCAGTCCTTCCATGTGATTGATAGATTGAATTCTTTCTGCACCATTATAATTGAAATCAAAACTAGAAAATGCTGAAGAGTTTTCTTGGCAATACTTCTGAAATAAATTGTTACTTGGGGTTAAATTTGTGGAGGACAGCTGGGGGAAATCTGAAGAGTGGTTAGAACTTTTCGGTGCTGTACTTAAATGACTATTTAATTTCATCAAGTTACCTTGATTTCGATAAGGAATAGCAGTGTTATTTTTTGTTTGAACATTTATCCAAGTAGGTCTGTTTAAATTGATACCTCCTGCAGATGTTGCTGAGTTTGATAATAAGTTCACTGATTTAAAATACTCAGAATTTGGCGGCTCAGGTTTAGCAAATTGCTGCTTTTCTGTGACATTAGCAAAATCATTACTAGCTGGACAAGTTGTGTGAGGTTTTAAACCATATTCTGACTTTAAGGCAAAATCAGCAGTGAATCCTGTTTCCTTTGCAAACTTTGAGTAGGCATCTGCTTCTACAGGGGGAGTCTCAGGTGTGCCGTTGGCTAATTTTTTACCATCTTGGACACTAAAATTCGAACATTTATTAAGTTTAGCCTTATTAGGATGACCATATTCTGGGTATCTACAATAATCTGCATTTTCACTGTATCTATTAAATTGAGAAAGAAACATCTCTGCCCTTTTTTGTTGTAATGGTGCTTCAAGACCTTTAGCAAATATTTTCTCTCTTCCATAAGGGTAAGTATCAATTCCTGATTCTTTCACGATATCAGACAGACATGTTTGAGGTGCAAGACAGTTCTTCGTAAATGGATATTCTTGGAATGTTGCCTTAGTTGTATCATTTGTCTGAATATTGTAACAATTAGAATGATCACTTCGTGAGGGATACATCCATGGTTCCTCCAGGTCTAAACCAGTAAATTCATGATAGAGTTCATCTATTTTTTGTTGTGGTGTGAGATTACTATTATGCAGGTATGGTTTTTCCACTGCTGACATGGATTCACCACTATAAAAAGCCTGCTGAGAGATTGCTGTGTCTATTGGCCTTTTGGTTTCTGTTAAGAGGTCATGGTGATCTACAAATCTGCTTGTGTTCATTGGCCAAACTGACTTTAAATTAGAGGAGCATGTCCTAGAACAAGTAAATATATTTAATTACAACTTAAATTTTAACGACATTATTTCCCCAGTAAAAAAAGGATAGAAAATATTTTGCCCTGCCCTCATCATTTTCAAATCTTAACTTACAAGCTACAATCAGATGAAATGTGCTATATTCTCTATCAACAGTCATGAACTGAATAAAGACTCTTCAGTTAACAACAGACCACATATACAACTGTAATGGAGCTGAAAATTTCCTATTGCTCAATGACACACAACCACTATAATATCACTGCAGCCTAAGGCATTCCTAGTGTTTCCGGTGCTGGTGTAAACCAACCTAGTGTATGAGTAGTCATATAAATTATAACATACAATTCTATACAGTATGTAGTACTGGATAATGATATGAATGACTTTTTTTTACTGGTCTGTGTATTTACTTCAGTTTTTTTGTTTGTTTGTTTTTGCAGTAGTGGGGATTGTACTCAGGGCTTTTTCACTAAACTACATCCCCCTGCCCTTTTTTTTTGAGGCAGGGTCTTCAGTGCAAGAGGCTGGCCTTGAACTCACAGCAATCCTTGTGTCTCAGCCTTGCAAATGCTGGGATTATAGATGTGTGCCACTATCCAGCCTCCAGGCCTTTTGTATATTTATTTATTATTTATTTATTTATATTTATTTACTTTTTTTATTTTTTATTTTTATTTTGTGAGAGGGTTTTGCTTAATTGCCCTGGCTGGGCTAGACCTAGCTCAGCCTGCCAGGGTGATAGGATTAAAGGTGTGCAACACTATGCCTGGCTTTTACTGTTGTTTTAAAGGGTATACCTACTTATTTTTTTTTAAATTAATGTAACTGGATGTAGTAGCACACACCTGTAACCCAACAGTGGAGAGGCTGAGGCAGGAGGATCACTTTGAGTTCAAGGCCAGCTTGGGATACAAAGTGAGTTCAAGGCCAGCCTGAACTGCATACCGAGACCCTGTCTCAAAAAGACAACAAAAGAAAAGAAAAGGTTAATGTAAAACCATATGCTGTTGCACTGATTGTATCAAGAGTCCACACTGAGCAGCCTATAGCATCTGTGGTTCTGTAAGTACACTTCGATAGTTTGAATGACAACAAAATCATTTAATATTGTACTTCTCAGATCCTGTCCCCATCAGTAAGCAACCCGTGACCATGCATTTTTATCTGTCGCTTTGCTCTTCTTTGCCAAGAGGCATTAACTAAGGCCTTCAGACTGGTAACTTGAGGATCTTGTTTATAATAAGTAGAGAATTATTTATAATAAATAGATAATAAGAAAGTTTCCTTTAATTAGGTTATTATATAATACAACAGTACTTTGACCATGATTTTTTTTAATGAAAAGAGATGTGTTTTACTTAAAGCACATTTGAAATTGGTTACAGGTGTGCAGCGTATTTCCCTATTTATGAAATAGGGTGCTTTGGCAACATGGCTTCCATACCCAATTAAAACAATATTTAAAACTACCACATGAATAAAATCCATATATATTTCTGTGATGACTAATGAGTTGTATTCTTTGGGATCTATGTATAAAAGCTTCTTGGAATTTATACTCTTTAAGCCAAACTTCAGCTCATGAACTCAAAGGGAAATAGCTCTAAATTATACATGCACAAATCTTCAAATGAGAATTCTTGGGCCAGGGATATAGCTCAGTGTTACAGTATGTGCCTGGCAAGCACAAGGTCCTGAGTTTGATTCCCGGTACGAGAGAAAAAAGAAAAAGAAAGAAAGAGAAAGAGAGAGAGAGAGAGAGAAATTCTTAAGCAAATAAAACCTTAGATTGAATTTAATTGTATGGCAATTACTTCAGTAAAATCAAGGCCCCTAGCAACAAATCCTTGCATTATATCTACTGTCAGACGACCCAATATTAATTAAACATAAAAGTTAATAGAGTAAACTAATGTATGTGGATTGAAAAGATTTTATACACTATAAAGCTTATATTACTATACTAACCCTTCAGGAAAATATGATTGCGATTTATCTTGTTCTTCTAAAATGTTAGACACAAGTCCATATAAGTCTGTTTCACTGCCATAGTCGTTTCTTTCAGTTTGAATCCTAAAAATAAATGAATATCATGTAATCTATTTTACAATACAATATACTTATTTCTCCTTCCAGATATATTCTACTACTTTTTTCTCTAATGTACTTGGATTGACTTTATACCATCATTTAAAATAAAGAAGGGACAAGAACTCAAGAATACTTACTACTTTGGCATGGTACCTATCCTATATAGATTATTTCTCTCCTATGTCTGCTGTATACTGTATGCTTACCTCTTCTCCCTCCCTAACAGATGCTCTTCATTTCAGGTGACCAGCCTATGAGCTACAATGTCATAGACAGGCTATACTAGAGCTCCTCCTAAAAGCACATCTGGTTCTATGATTCCTCACTCGCTCCATCATTACCTGCTCAGTTTCTTCACTTGTGATTTAAAGACCAAATGAACCTGCTACTCTGTTTTGAGACTCCTTACATTAACATAACAAAATAAAATGTCATATGGTCATCCTACTTTCCATGGCAGTTTTGCAGTTGTCCTTATAATACAATAGACTGGAGGGCTATCCTCTTTTCTGTCTTTTTGAGACAGGGTCTCACTATGCAGTTCAGGCTGGCCTAGAACTCACAACAATCCTCCTGCTTCGGCCTCCCAAGTGTTGGAATTACAGGTGTCTGCCACCATGCCTGGCTTAGAGGGCTATCCTTAAATCCTTACCAAACTAATAACTAGTTGAGAGTCCCAAGCTCTTGAGATCCCACTACTACTGTCTAAATAAATAATGTAAAATGAAAAAAAAACACAAGCCCATGTAAAACTGCTCTTTTACTCCTTATAGATTTTTTGCTAATTCCATCCTAGAAATAGTATTTTGTTTTAAATGTAACTTCTTGATTTTTAAATATTTTATTTCCAACATTTCAAAGTGTTGGAATGTTCTAAAATAAAAATATACAGTACATTCTATTTGACTAATAGTCAAATGCTTAGTTGATCATAGTACCAGAAGGGTAGGCATTAATAATCAGTTATTGTTTACTGAATGACTGAATGATCATCTGAGATCAGAGAAACTTACATTTTCAAGGATCTATGACTTGTCAAACTATACTATACATTTGCTGAACAAACTGCCAATAAGTCTATACCTTTTCCATTACGTTATTTCATAAAGATTTAGTATAAAGGCTTTTTCCCAATAATGTATTTGGGTTTGGGGGGGGTTATTTTTGGTACCAGGGATTGAACCCAGGACCTCGCACTTGCCATACAGGTGCTATGCCGCTGAGCTATATCCCTGGCTCTGCACTGGTACATTACTAGAAAAAATATTCAATGTAATATGAACTGAATTATTAATAGTTTTTATTGGCAGAGGCAGGGTTAAGGTAGATTTTTATTTCTATAATGTCTGAATTTTTAGCCAGGGATTTAGCTCCGCAGCACAAGCAAGCACGAGGTCATGAGTTCAATCCCCAGTACTGCACGTCCCTCTCAAAAAACCATGAGCAGTAAATTCCAAATTTTTAGTAGTATATATCAATTTAAGAAACAACTTTTTCTGGCCTGTAATCCTAGAACTCAGGAGGCGGAGGCAGGAGGATTGTTGGGAGTTCAAGGCCAGCCGGGGTTACAAAGTGAGCGCAAGGCCAACCTGAACTGCATACTGAGAATTTGTCTCAAAAAGACAAAAAAAAAAAAAAAAAATCTAGAGCTGAGAATGTAGCTCAGTGAACACTCACTCAGTGTGTATGAGGCCCTGACTGCAATTCCCAGTGCAACAACAACAAATAAAAGATAAAATAGATCTAAAATTTTGAATTCTACTATGCTGTTCTTGGAAGAACTTAAGATTTATGTATTAAACATTCTAATAAATTAACAAAGAAATAAACTAAAACTTATGCTCAAATAACTGTCTTGGTTAGGCTTTTTTAAAAGATTTTTTTGTTTGTTTTAAGAGTAGAATATATTTATTGAGAGAAAGAAAGCTTCTGTCTGAAGAGAGACAGAAGGGATCCCGAGCAGGTTGACCTTCCTTAAAAGTTTGATAAATGTAAAAAATATAATACCACAACATTAAAATGCTTAACTAAGACTGGTTGTGGTAGCACACACCTGTAATTCCAGCAGTTGGGCAGGTGAGGCAAAAGGACTGCTGTGAATTTGAGGCCAGCCTGGGCTACAAAGTGAGTTCAAGGCTAGCCTGAATAGCATAGTGAAATCCTGTCTCAAAAAGACAAAAAACAGCTGGGCTTGGTGGTGCATGCCTGTAATCCTAGCACTCAGGAGGCTGAGGCAGGAGGATTGTTGCAAGTTTGAGGCCAGCCTGGGCTACAAAGTGAGTTCAAGGCCAGCCTGAACTGCATACCAAGACCCTGTCTCAAAAAGACAAAAAAAAAAAAAGCTTAACTAGGGAAAAAAGTACTATTACGCCTTTGTTCCTATGTAATTTGGGAGGGGGTCTTTTTGAGACAGGGTTTCATTATGCAGTTCAGGCTAGCCTTGAACTCCTAATGATCCTCCTGCCTCTGCCTCCCAAGTGCTGGGATGACAGGACCCACCCCCTTTGTTCCTATGTAATTAAATTTAAGAACATCTCATTTCACCTGAGAAATCTAATATATTAATTTACCTGTTTTTTATATTGATCTGAGAATTAGAAGGTTGTTTAATATCATCTCCATAAGTAGACCATGGTGCATAGAAAAATGAAGAATCTATAGAACTTGCATATTCTGTTGATGAAGAAAGTGGAGTATAGTACTGTCTCAGATCTACATTGTCTTCGTTCTGAAATTTTAAAGACATGTGTATATATTACACACATAAAAACTTTCATTTATCATATACTCATAAAATAACAAGGAATCAGAGAAAATAGCACAAGTATAAACAGTTGGGAGAATTACACTCATATCCAGACATAAAATACTTGAGCTTACTTTTTTTCCTTTTTTTGTTTTTGTACCAGGAATAGAACTGAGGACCTTGTACTTGCCAGGCAGGTGCTGTGCTGCTAAATTGTATCACCAACCCCGTTGAGCTTACTTTATACTTTTCTATAAAGACCAGAGTAAAAAATCCAGGCTTTGCTAGGCTACTAGTAAAGTCCGAGGAAATCTGTCAACTCTGTTTTTCTGGCACCAAAACAACCACAACAATACATAAACAAATGGATATGCCTGTGTTTGATAAAACTTTATTTATAAAACAGACACTGGTCAGATCTGGCCCCGTTGCTGGTATGTGGGGTCTAAAACATCTACTATTAGCCAAGGAGGAGAAGGATGGGGTGAGAAGACCCAAGGAGGAGGAGCAGGAGGATCTGACAGGAGGAGAACCCCACAGGGAGGAGGAGGAGGCTGGAGGATCTAAGAGGTGGGGGAAACCATTAGTTCTAGGCTAGCCTGCACTATATTGTGAGTTCAAGGCTAGCCTGAACTATATAGTGAGATCTTATCTCAAGAAAAATTAACAAATAAAATACCTGTAAGTATTGTAAGTTTTAGTATTTTCAACAGATGAGCAATATGTGGATACCTGGATACTAGCACTGTTGTTTTAAATAAATCATATTAATGCTTCCAATCTTTGTTTTAAAAAGTACATTGATACAAAATTTTTCAGTTTTAAAAGAAATTCCACATACATTAATGTAGTCAAAACAGTAACATTGGTTATATGTCTAATATAAAAACTAGGAAATTTACAATGTATTAACTATTGTTATCCTATTATTTTGTTATGGAATTCTTTTATCTTTTTTCAATAAAATAAAAAATAATCTAGGAAACAGACCACAGGTTACTCAGCCAATACATTATAAAAATTAAATCAAAACTCTAGACCTTCCTACTCCTAGCCAAGAGCCTTTTTTTAAAACCAGCTGTTTAATTTTCAGCTAATTGGGCTGGGGATTTAGCTCAGTGGCTTAAGCGCCTGCCTGGCAAGCGTAAGGTCGTGAGTTCGATCCACGGTACCAAAAAAAAATTTTTTTTCAGCTAATTTTCTATTTCCAAGGGATACTGTAAAATTAAATTGATATATTAAATGCTATGCTGTCTTCAGATTTTTTTTTTTTTGGTACTGGGGATTGAACTCACGACCTCAGGCTTGACAAGCAGGCACTTATGCTGCTGAGCTAAATTCCTAGCCCCTCTCTTTAGAAATTTGAAAGATAGTACTAAATTAGAAGAAAAGTACTCTATGAACTCATTTTCCTTTTTCTTTTTTGGTGAATTGAGTAAAAATAAGTTTGTATTTTATGATAATGTATTACAACACTCCTCCTTACAAATATGACTGAGATGCAGTGAAAATAATATAAAATAGAAGGAATTTAACAAGCAGAGATTAAACTAATTTAGCCATATTTATTCTAGAAAATGTTTCCTTAAAGAATTCTCAAAGTACATGTTTATAATTTTTAACTCTCTTTAAGAGGTTCTTTAAAAAGGACCTATTAAAACTCAAGATTTAATAACTATAAATATCCTAACACAAGGGCAATGAAAATACAGTGTTATAAGTACAGAAGATATGTAATTTTGGGTATGTGTTGTTTTGGGGGAGATGTGGTTTTGGTGATAGGAACTGAACCCTACAATTCATCCCTCTACCACTAAGTGCACTCTACCACTAAGTTACACCACTAGAACCTAAAAATGTGTTTTTTGGCTTTTTTTTTTTTAAAGATACTGGAGGTCAAACCCAGGTGTTTTCTATCACTAAGTCTGGTAAACTGCTCACAATAGTCTTGAATTTGCAATCCTCCTGCCTCAGCCTCCAGAATTGATAGGATTATGGGTGTGTACCACAAAACCCAGCTTGTTTTATTTTTTAAAGATGGTCTCATATACTACCCAAGTAACCTTGAACTGGTTCAAATGATGGTCCTGCTTCAGTCTCCCAAGAAGCCAGAACTACAGGCACATATCAGTGCTCTTGGCTAAAAACATTTTTCAGATGCTTTTATTTTCTTAATCAAAATTTATATAAGGAGGAAACTCATGTTTAGATCAAAGTATTTCTAAATGTTTGTTCTCAATAGACAATATTATTAGGGGGATGTGGTGGTATATACCTGTAAACACTCCAGAGAGACTGCCACAAATTCAAGGCTACCCTGGCCTACCTAGTGAACTCAGGGCCAGCCTGCACTACACAGTGAGACCTTGTCTCAAGTAACAAACCAAAAAGAAAAAAATTAAAAAGCAATTACTGAGTTTATATACATACAATATGAAAATTAAGATAAAACTTTGTCACCCAACTTTAATAATCTCAAAATATTTTACAAGTGTTTATTTAAATTTTGTTATAATTACTATTTAATGTCTACATACTATAATTTTTCTGCTTATATTATTACTATTCTTAAGTTAGAGAAACTGAGGCACAAAAGGGATTGTTGAGTGCTATGAAAATCTACTTTTCCAGAATTTTTGTTAGTTAGTAACAACTCTTACAAATGCTTCTATCTTTAGAACTTTTCATAACCACAGTTTTTATAACAGGCCTATTAGAATTCCTTTAGAGGTATTCAAAATGACATGAATACATTTTTCTTGAAATAAATGCTTATACAAAAGGGATATTTTCAGCTTCTGTAATAGCAAATGAGATAAACAATGTCCGGAGCTAAATATATTTTATTCTTTTAAGTACATTTTCCATCATAAGGTAAGTTCTGGGGCTGGAACTGGAGCTCAGGTAAAGCATGTGCATAGTATGTGCAAGGGCCTGGGTTCAATGCCCAGCACCACTTAAAACAAAGAGGTATGGAAAAGTCAGGTGCACAAATGTCAGTAAAGTTAAACCCCTTTAAACAATTGATTTAAAGTCTGTATACTTGGACAAGAAGTCAACTGAAGTAACCTAGTGAATTTAAACATAATTATACTTGAAATATCTAGAACCTTTTCAGTAAAAATACAAAAGCCTAGAAACATGCACATTATGATAACTGCAAAATGCATTACTTATAGCATTGATACACTTAAAACAATTACCTGACATTAAATACAAGTAAATTTTTAGTAGAAACTTACAGAGAGCAGTGGGAGTCTGGTCTTGGGAGTGAAAAGATCTGGGTTCATTTAGGATTTGTCATTTAGGGCACAAACCAAGCTCTCTGAGCCTTAGTTTTTCAGTCTGTACAGGGGACATAATACTGTGCAAGTTTGTAATGCAGATTATACATAATAATGTATTTGAATATATTGTTATAGTTCAAAGTATAACAATATCAGCATTGATGTCTTGGTTAAATTATTTCAAATAAATGAGTTGCATTACCCTGTTTTCTTAATATGATTAACAAAAGTAAATGTCTTGGGTGAGATAAACCTTGTTAAAGACAAGACCAAAGGACTAAGGAAAATTTTCCTTTATAACAGATGTATGTTTAAAATGAAGAAAATAGGGCTGGGGATTTAGCTCAGCCACATAAGTGCCTGCCTTGCAAGCACGTGGTCGTGAGTTCAATCCCCGGTACCGATAAAATGAAAAAAATATTTTTGTTCTTAATAAATATGACTCGGCTTCCTTAAAGAATATTCCTGAGCTGGACATAGTGGTGTGTGCCTGACATCCCAGCACTTCGGGAGGCTGAGGCCAGAGCATTACAAGTCTGAGCCAGCGTGGGCAACTTGGTCAAACCCTGTCTCGAGGAAAGAGGTGAAAAAGGGCGAGGGACATAGCTCAGCGCCAGGCCCTGGGTTCAACCCCTGCTACCAAAACAAACCCAGGAAAATCAGATTTCTGACGTGAGACACACGGAGGGAAGATGGAGACCCACCCCGAAACCTGAGGTCAGGGCTGTGCGGACTGCAGGTGGACCCCTGGGCCGGGCACCCAGGGCCTGAGGCGGGGCGTTGCCCTCACACCCGCCCTCCAGCACCCTCCTCGGTAGGCCTGGACTCGACGCTGCCCTCTGCCTGCATTGGGTCCTACCCTACCCAGGCGCCTGGGGTCCTCGACACCCGCGGGGGCCTCCGTCGCCCTCCCCCTCCTGCCCTCCCTTCCCCCTCGAAGCCCCTCTCTTTCCTCCTCCCTGTTTGTCCTCCCAACCTCTCTTCCTCCTCATCCTCCCGCCCCCACCTCTCCATCCTCCCTGTTGGGTCTTCCTTATCCTCCCCGTGGAGTCCCTCTTGTCCTCCTTCGTCCTCCTCGGATTCTCCGTCTCCGCCCTCCCCATCCTCTCTGTCGGGCCGCTTCGCTCCCCCCATCCTCCTGAGTCTCCCTTCACCGTCCTCCCTGTCGGGTTCTCCCTCCTCCTCTCCTTCCACGCTGCGTCCTCTCGGGGCCTGCGGTCCCTATCCCGCACCTCAGTCCCCTCAAGTCCTCCCTCAGCCCACGGGTGGTCTCGGCTCACCTCCATGGCGGCCCAGCCAGCCTGCTCAGGGACGCACCCGTCGAGGCCAGGCCCGCAACGCACCGGGCGGCGGGACCCGGGTCTGTGGGCCACAGCGGGCGGCGGGCGGAGGAGGAAGGCTGGCGGGAGAGGCCGTTAGGCCGCGACTCGCGACTCGCACGCTACCAGCCTCCCGACACGCACGCCCTTGGCCGCGCTCCCCTCATTGGCCAGGGACCTGGCCAATGGGCACCGGCCGCAGGGGCTGTTACCCTCGGAGACAGGGCTCTGCAGGGGCGGTTGGCCGGCTGGGCTCTCTGACAGCATCTGAGTTTTTCCCGCTCAAAGTTAGGGCAGTGGCGATTGGCCCGCGTGGATCAAGAACTGACCGATGATTGGCTAGTAGCGTGGTGGAGGGCGTGGTCTCCCTGAAGAAAGTGGTGCAGGTGCTCGGCAGATTTGAGAAGTCGAGTGGCAACTGAACAACCTAAAGCAGCCCACATGCCCCGAGAGCCCCTCGAGCCAACGGCAACCAGTTTTGGCCCTCAGGCCCTCCCTTAGTTCCCACAATGCTCTGGGTGGCTCAAGACGCATATACAGTGATATCTCTCCCTCGAAGCGTACCTGGACCCATCTGAGGGAAGGCACCTGGGTGGGTTTGGGGTGACAGTTGGGGCCAGTGTGAACCCTGAGCAAAGTCCGCTGCCTTCCTGAGCAAGCAGGCCCACTGCGGGCCTTGCTCTGCTCCATAGGTGGGCTCACGGGGTATGAGATTCCCAGACGAAAGATGTGCTGAAACTTTAAAGGTGCTGAAGGAAACGCTGTAGGCACTGGTAGGGTATTCGCGTTTAAAACCAAACTTGGGGGAGTGCTCGGGATGGAGCTCAGCGGTGTAAGCGCCAGCCTGGCAAGTGCGAACTCATGAGTTCAATCCTCAGTACCAAAAGAATAAAAAAAAAAAATGAAACTTGAGACATGGTGGCCAGGAAGACACTTGCAGCTGTGGCGCAGGTGGACTGGAGGGGACGAACTCGGCACCATGAGCGCCATCACCACTTCCGGCCTCTACTTTCGGTCCCACCCTGTGTCCCAAGGGCTGTTGGTGGCCCTGCCAAACCGCACTCCTCCTGGTGCAGAACCCTGCGTCCTTTTCCTGCCCCACACTTTCCAGAAAGATCTGGAAAAGTGTGCGACCCCATACCTTTTTTTGAATGTTAAAATGTACATTCTAAATGTACAATTCAGTGGCATGTAATATATTCACAATGGTGTACAACCATCACTAACGTCTGCGGAGCTTTTTCAGTAATCACAAGCGCAAATTCTTACAGTAAACCTGTTTCTCGCTCTTTTTCAGCCTGTGGCAACCACCATTCTGTTTTCTGACTCGTACTATTTTAATTACTTCCTGCAAGTAGAATCACACAGTATTTGGCTTTTTGTGACTGGCTGACTTTACTAAGCAGAATTCTGTCAAAGTTCATCCATATTGCAGATGTATGAAAATTCAATTCTTTTTCATTGCTGCATAATATTCCACTGTATGACTGTATCATGTTTTGTTTATCTGTTTGCCTGTCAATGAACACTTGGGTTGTTTGCACATTTTTTACAGTTATAATTCTGCTAAGAACTTTGGGGTACAAGCATCTGATTGTTTTTGTCCAGTTGTTTGGGGTATGTAAATAAAAGTGGAATTGTTGGGTCTTATGCTAATTTAATATTCTAAGACACTCCAAACTATTGTGTGCAGGAGCTATACAAGTTTACATCCCCATCATCAATGTACATGGGTTCCAGCTTCTCTAGATCCTCACTAACACCTACCTTCCTTCCTAAGTAGCCATCCTAAAGCTGGGTATGGTACGTACCTGTAATGTGACCCTGAGGAGGCCACAGGAGGAGAATGGTGAGTTTGACAGCAGCCTAGACTACATAGCAAGATCCTTTATTAAGAACACAGAAGAAGACTAGCCATCCAAGGGTGTCTGATTTACATTTCTCTAAAGACTAATGACCACCAGCATCTTTTTATGTGCTTATTAGCCATTTGTGTAGCTCTTTGGAAATATGTCAGTTTGAGTCCTGTGCTCATTTTTGGTGTTGGTACTCCCTTGTTCAATATTAGCATGGTGTGTAGAAATAAGGATTGTTGGAAATTTTAATTGGTGAACTTAAGAGAATACATTAGCAAAGGAAACATTTTGGTTATGTAGCACAGCAAATATTTATTATTATTATTATTATTATTATTATTATTTTCTGGTGGTACCAGGGGTCAAAAACACGACCTCATGCTTGCCAGGTGGGCATTTAGGCCACTGAGCTAAATTCCACAGTAAATATTTAGTATGTACTTAGTTCTTTCAGGTTTTTATTCTTTGTTTTGTTTTGTTTTTGTGACAGGGTTTTGCTATACAGTTCAGGCTGGCCTTGAACTCACAGCAGTGCTCCCACCTCAGACTGACAGCTAGGATTCCAGGCATTCACCACTGAACCTGGCTAGTTCTTTCAGCTCTTAGACTTTTTTGAAAGATCTAATTTTGAGCATTGTAGGTTGGTTTCAGTGTTACACAGTTAAAATGAGAAAGTTAAAAATACTCAAATACTAGTTTTTATTTGTTTATTTTCTCTGCCTTCATGTTTTTTTGTGGAAGTGGCAATGATGACCTTTCTCCATTTATTAAATGTCTCCAAATACAAACAAAACAAAAGGCATTTTATAAAATATTAATTACATCTCAGTAAGCATGACCTAATTCAGAAAGGTGTCAAGTAACAAACTTTTTTAAAATTGCTATTTGGGAATATTTAACTGAATCAGAATTTACTAGTATATTTTAAAAAAAATTTAAGAGTGCTGGCCCTGAAGCAAGGCCAGCAGATTGCCATAGCTGCTGATTTCAAACAGGAGCCTAAAGAGAATTCTTTCTGTGGTCTGTTGGCCATTTCAGAACTTTGGAAATGTAACAGTCAATTCATCAGAAAGAAATAGCAGGTGAGTATGGCAGACTTTAGGGGGCCTGCAGGGGAGAGATCCTGGCACCCTGGGACCTGCACCATGGGGTTGACTTGGGGTACCAGGAGAACAAGGAGCTCCTCCCCTCTCTGGGCGGTGGCCGTGAGTGTGGCAGACTTTCGGCGGTCTGAAGGAGAGAGACCCTGGCACCTCGGGACCTGCACCATGCGGTTGACTTGGGGTGCCGGGAGAACAAGGAGCTCCTTTCCTCTCTGAGGGGTGGCTGTGAGTGTGGCAAACTTTCGGTGGCCTGAAGGAGAGAGACCCTGACATCTCGGGACCTGCACGGTGGGGTTGACTTGGGGTGCCGGGAGAACAAGGAGCTCCTCCCCTCTCTGGGGGGCGCCTGTGATCCTGCCACCACGTGGGCCAAGAATCAGACATCTCATGTCATCCTGTCCCCTGTCCCATGCCCCCCCCCCTTAGCAAGTGGGAGCCAGTGAACTACACATCTTGTAAAAAGATTGGCTATGTTATTTAGTATGAGCTCCCTGTATGCAAAGATATGGACAACCATTTGGAAGAAAACAAGAGACAATATGACAGATAGTGAAGATCTCTGGTTGTCTAGCTTTAAAATTTATGCTTTCTTATGTCTCCTTCTGTTCTGTTTTGTTGTGTTTAATTTTACCCCCTTTAAAATAAAATTTAAAAAAAATTTTAAGAGTGTTCTTTGTTAGAAAAGAGAACAGTTTATACTCATTCCACCCAAAAAAGTTGGTGTAGAACGTAGCTTGTATTTTCAACTCTGGAAGACAGTATGTGATGCAGTGTTCTTCAAATACATTAATGAAACCACTTAACTACTATGACAGATACTTAAACATTTCCTTCTGTAACAAAAATGTTTTCATTTTTAAAAGTCAGCTATCCTCCATTAATATTTTAAATGACAAAATAGGATTTTATTATTTTCTTAAGTAAGTCTTTGCATTCAAACAAAGCACTTATATTTGAAAAATGAAGCTGGGTGTGGTAGTGCAGGCCTGTAATCCCAGCTCTTGGGAGGCTGAGACAGGAGGATCATTGTGTGTTCAAGACCAGCCTGGGCTACAATAATGTGTTCAAGGCCAGCCTGAATTATGAATGAGACCCTGTCTCTAAAACAAAAACAAAGAAGAAGAAAAAGAAGAAGAAGAAGAAAGAAGAAGAAGAAGAAGAAGAAGAAGAAGAAGAAGAAGAAGAAGAAGAAGAAGAAGAAGAAACACAAGGGGTGATTGAAAAATACAGTATGTATTTAAATTTTTAAAAACATCACAGTGAAAGACAAATTGCTATTAATCTCCTCAAAATCTTCTACGTCTTAGTTACCTTTCTTTTGTTTTCACAAAATATCCAGTTTCCAAAATTAGGAAAGGAAAGGTTTATTTAGATCACAGTTTGTAGAAGTTTCAGTCCACAATCAGCTGGCTCCAAGGCAGTGCAGTGTGGCAGTGGAAGACGGCAAAAGCAAGAATACCAACACAGAGGACTGAGACAGCCAGCCTCTTTCCTGCCCTTATACTGTACACAGGTTACCCACCCTAGGGCAGGTGTAGCACTCACACCCATAATCCCAGCATCGGACCATTGTCAGTCACAAATCCTAAAAGCCCACCCCCATGACTGCATGAGGCTTTGGGAGACCTCCAGACACAAACCATAACATTCTCCCTCACTCTGATCACACTATTCCCATCATTCTCTCCCCTTGCTGAAGCAGTTCTCCGAGTCCTCTTTGTGTCTTTACGAATATGATCAAACGTAAGTGATGCTGCTGCCAGTGTCATCCGTGGAAAGGCAGCTCAGAGGCGCGTCACCTGTGCTGCCATCCACCTGATTCACCAGACCCAGTACCGTGGTCCTGTTGGTTTACCCTGAAGTCAAAATGAACACAAAAGACAGATGTTTTGAATGCAGTCAGGATGTGGGGCAGCTGTGAGAGCACAGCTAGAGACACTCCTGAAAGCCTTCAGAGCTGCCCAGAATGTGCCAGCAATGCTGGGATGAGTGTGATTAAAGCAAGCAGCAGCATTTTGAGGGAGGACGTGGCAATGTGTTTTTTACTGTACTATATTGTAAAAATTTAAATGACCGCCAGGCATGGTGGCACATGCCTGCGATCTCAGCAGGAGAATCACTGTGAGTTCAATGCTAGCCTGAGCTACATAGTGAGACCCTGTCTCTAAGTAAATAAATAAAAATAAAATAAAATTCACAGCACTGGATGCTTGGATCACATCTCGTGGGGCCCCACCTGAAGGCCAGGCAGCAGGCTCTGCCTTAATCTCCACAGAAAGCCATCTTGTGACATAGACTCTGGTGTGACAGACTGGCCATGGATCACCATTCAGGGGCTTGGCTTCTCACCTTTTCTTTTGCATCGCTGGCTCCCAGCTGCTCTTCTACCTTGCTTCCTGCTCCAGCTTCTCCACACATAGCTCTTCAAGTGTGACCTTTGGACCCTCAGGACCAGTACCACAAGGGCTCTTGACAAAGTGGGGCCCTCAGGTCCCACCAGAACCCTTGAATGTGAGCCAGGGTGGCCGAGCCTGGGCACCCCAGCTGCATTCCAGCAGCTTCAGAGCCAAGCTCACATCTGGAAACGCTGGGCCAGGCAGGGTGAGTCATGTGGGATTTGGGTGCTTGCAGGGCCCTAAGTAAGTACACCACAGTCTCCAAAGATTCAGATAAAAAAAACGAAGTCCAGTAGCTCACAGATAAATGTTTATATTGATTGCACACAGACATCAGATGTGTGAGACACAGGACTCAATAAAATATATTGTCAGAATGATTTCGCCTGCTTCTATTTAATTTTTTTAAATTTTAAATTTTTATTAGAGCCTGTTTATAAAAGGGGAACACACTTTGCGGGGAGCTGGGGCACACAGGGACCTTCACAGGGCACTAGACACTGCATCTGGCTGTCCCAGGCCTGGCGGGGCAGCAGGGCAGCCCTGCCGTTCCTGAGGGAGGAGGAACTGGCTCAAGCCATGCAGGAGACGTGTGGATAAACAACACTTCCTCTATTACTTTTTTTTTTTCTCTCTCTCTCCCTCTTTTTTTATCTTTTTGAGACAGGGTGTCACTATGCAGGCTGGCCTTGAGCTGGCTTTAGCCTAGGCTGGTCTCAGATTTGCAAAGATCCTCCTCCCTCAGCCTCCCCAGATGCTGGGATTACAGGCATGCACACCACGCCGGGCTTCCTCTATGATTCTGCTATGAGAAGTGTTTCACAAGAGACCACACAACACGATGGGGCGCCCGCCTCGCCGGTGTGAAACCTAGCGCTGCGCTGGAGCAGGCCGGGCCCAGCTCAGCGGGGTGCAGACCCGCGCTCTGCCCTCCGCGCTCGGCTCCGCTCGGAAAGGGCGGCTCCAAAAGTCCCGCTGCCGCCGGGCAGACCTGGGACGGCGCGGGGAAGTGAGGGGCGTTTTCCTCGGGAAGCTCAGCTGGGAAAGCCGAGGAGAGGGCGGGGATGGAGCTCAGCGGCGCGAGTGCCTGAAGCACGAGGTTGTGAGTTTGATCTTTGGTACCAAAACAAACAAATCCTACGCTGCGGAACACCGCTCTAACCTACGTAGCTAAGGATACAGCAGAGCCTGTGGCACTCGGCTGTGGCACTCGGCCTGTGGCTGTGTCAACGCGAGTCACAAACTTGCCCGGCCCAACCGCATCCGGGGTCACCGAGGCCCGCAGACCCTGGGAGGCCTGCGCCTGCGGTGCGGTGGGGAAGGCGAGGCGGCCATGCTGTTTCCTCGCAGGAGCTCCAGGCCTCGCCTTCGCCTTGACCTTGTCTCCAGGTTTCCAGCGCAGACCCTCCGGCTTCCCGATGGCACCCGCGTGGGACACTGTCCGGAGCTCAGGCCTTGGCCCAGACCCTTCCCGACTCCCGGGCGCCCACTGCAAGCCGACCTTGTACACTCCTAGAATTCGCATAACCTGGATGAAATCTGTTTCTCCAGTAAGCACTGACTGCTACAAAGCCCAAGAGTAATCATCAAATGGGAAACGCTGGAGTCCAGCATGGTGACCCATGCCTGTCACCCCAGAACTCAGGGAGGCTGAGGCGGGAGGATTAGGGGTTCAAATCCTGCCTGGGCGGCTTAGTGAGACTCTGTCTCAAAATTTAAGAGGAGGAAAAGAATCAGGGTGCTGCTCCATGGAAGGGACTCTGGACTTGACCCCCAGTAGTGTAAATCAAGTGATAAATAAACTTCCACGTGTGCTTGATCCCAGCAAGCCCCGGGTGAGCTGACACACGAGTCCCCACAATCACTGTGTTTCCCCCCAAAACGGCACAGCCACATGTGACACGGACAGCAAGGCTAGGATGAGACCGCGTGGCTGCACGGCGGTGAGGTCGGTGGGCACGGTGGCCTTTGCACGGGGCCCTTGTCACCCCAGGACTGCGCAGTCCATCTGTGAGGAACAGCATGGAAATCGCATAGCCACGCTGACATCTGTACATGGAGGCTGAGGCCAAAAGATCACTGTGAGTTCCAGGAAGCCTGGGCTACATAATTAGTTCAAGGCCAGCCTGAGCTGCACAGTGAGACCCACTCTCAAAAAACAAAAAGAAAAGTAAGGTAAAGTGAACATTTTATTGGCTTTAGTACATTCATGATGTCATCCATCCACCTCCCTTTAGTTCCAAATCTTTTCACATCACGAAAGCATACTGCATGTTGCCCCTCTTTTACTTTTTTCACAGATTTTTCACACACACACACAGAAACACGCATGCTGGGTGAACTTCAGCTTCCCAGGTTCAGTTTGCCACTGCCACACCCAGTGCAATTCCTGAAATTCCCAGAGGGAGGACATGAGGATGAAGAAATGAGGATGAGAGTCACAGTGCAGAAAGTGGGGGTCGGTGGAACCCCACTCCTGGGAGAAAAGAGCTCCCCAGCACTGCAGTGTGTTCATTTACACACTCACAAGAGGCTGGTAACAGGTCAAACCCTTTCCTAAGGGGAGGAAAGAGCTGCCTGAGGACTTGTCTGGCCCTCTGTGTTCTTAGGGCTGACCGGTCCTCGCACCACTACCTTTTCTGTTTTCGAGTTGCAAGTGATGGGTGGTCAGATGGAGCTGGAGGAGCTCTGTCTGGAGGACTCTGCAAAAGACCTTTTTTTATAGGAGGCTTTTCTTCTCCCAGGTGTCCCTGGCCAAGCTTTTTCCTGTGAAGGCCTTCACCTTCTTGAACCTTTTCCATTCTGAGTGAACTTACCCATTTAGACTAAAGATCCTCAGTCCAAGGACTTCAGGTCCCTGCAGTCAGCAATTTAGTCCAATGCAGCCCATTAACCCATAACAGTAGTCATTTACCAGTGTACCTGGAAATTGTTAGAAGGTGTCAGTGAGTTGAACCTTTTTGATAGCTAACATATTACTATGGCATTTTTTTTTTTTTTGTCTTTTTCAGACAGTGTGTAGTGTGCCTAAGGAGAGTCACCAGGAGAGATAGGTCTCCCCAGCTTTCATAGAAAGCAGCTTGGTCAAGCAATGGCTGTGACTCATCCAGAGGGCTGACACTGATGGAGTAGTGAGAGGAGCTTACATGGTTCCAATGTAAATCCCAAGGAGACTTAACTGACCTTGACAGAGAGCAAGAAATTAATTTTAATTAACAAAGGTCTCACTTTAATATAGTCTTGAACATCCAGCAGAAAAGTATAACCACGAGATGTATAAAAAATGCCATAGTAGAGTCAGGTGTTGTGGCACAGGCCTGTAATCCCAGCACTCCGGAGGCTGAGGCAGGAGGATTGTTTCAAGTTCAAGGCCAGCCTGAGCTACAAGTGAGCTTAAGGTTAGCCTGAACTGCATAGAGAGACCTTGTCTCAAAAAGCAAAAAAAAAAAAAAAAAGCCATAGTAATATGCTAGCTATCAAAGACGTTCAACTCACTGACACCTTCTAACAATTTCCAGGTACACTGGTAACTGACTACTGTCGGCTTGGCATGAGCCTCCTGTCACTAGCAGCTGGAACACAAGAGAAAGGTAGGTGTCTGAACCTGAAAGAAAAGTCTGTCAAGGGCCAAGGATACAGCTCAGTGGCACAGTGCCTTCCTGGCAAGCACAAGGTCCTGAGTTCAATTTCTGGTACAAAAAACCAGAAAAGAAAAGAAAAAAAGAGAAGCCTATCACCATAAACAATCTTAGTTTTGCATTTTAGAAAACCTGCATGGTGTTTAATATACCATGAGATCAAAAGCAATCAATTGTCATAGCCATATGAAAACTTTGGTTCTTGATTTAGTTTTGCACCAGAGCATCTTTAAATCAGAAAACCTTATTGTCTTATGTCTAGAAAATTTAACCATTTGATGATGACCAATGTAAACACATTATAATAATATATTTTGAGCAACATTTTTAGGGTATCTTCCATAAAGCTATGGCTTCCATAAAGCTTCCATAAAGCTATGGCTTCCATAAAGCTTCCATAAAGCTATTTGGGTTTCCCATTAATGAACAAGAACTGATCTTTATTATCAACTGGAATCCTATACAATAGCTCCTCCTTGCCCTAAAATATTTTTGTTTAATTATCTTAACAAATTTTTTGATGACTTATGAGAATCTGATCACAATGCTCAACACATTATTTGTGAACAATAAGAGATTCTCAAATCATAATACATAAACAATAATATGCATTACATTTCTACAACCAACTTAACAACATTTTCACCAGCTGGCACCCAGGAGGAAGCACAATTACAATTTTAATGACATTTATTATATACCAAATCCAAAAATTCAAAGAGAAGAAAAATTTGTTGAGTTCAAATAAAAAAGCTGTTTAGAGATTGGATAAACAAACAAACAGATATACAAACAATCTGCTTACAAAATCACAGTGCACTCAAATATATTTTTGGCCAAATTATAACTCTTTTATAATTTTAGAAGTTTGTAATTATAAATAGACTAGCCATAATTTTTTGCAGCTCAATTAGCAGAGATATCTTGCATGAAAAATTTGAAACAAAATCTTTTACCATATATATGTATATATAGTATTTTATTTTGTGTTAAGGGTACTGGCTACTTTTGTGTCCCCTTCTTTCACATACCCTCAGCCCAATCATTTGCACACACTGTTACTTATTCAGACCTTCTTGCCCCATTGGTTACCATCTCCTGGGCACCCTGAGTCAGTTTCTTTCATTGGCCTCAAGCAGGTTCTAGCTCCATCTCATCTATCGGCTGTGGTGTGGCCTCTGAGGCATCGCTGCCCCAGGACTGAGCCTCAGCTTCCAGAGAGGTGCAACCAGCTCCCCACTGTGTCTGGGTCCATGGTACAGCCAGACGGCGTGCGCTTGCACTCACACAGGCCATTTAGCATTCTCTGGAAAGACACAAGCACACCCTTGTCCCTTCCATTGTCCAGTATGAAGATCTCCTTAGCTTCTTGTCCTTTACTTGATTGAATTGGCTTTCTGCTGCGTTGGTCCCATTCCTAGTAGGGTTTTAAAAGTTAATAGTCTATAATGCCATGTGAAATCTATTTTGAGGGAATGTAAATTTTATGGGAATGATTTTCCTTTTTGTTTTTATAATTGAATTTTTGAGCACATGGAGAGTACATCTGACAATTCCTTGACCTTGAGGAATAAGAGAAATGTGGAAACTTTCACAAAACACTTGGAAAACAGCACTTGTATGGGCTGGGCCATTGTCAGTCTTTAGCACCCAGGGCAGTTAAGGGTATCAAAATCATCCGAGTGGCCAGGGATTTAGCTCAGTGACACAAGTGCATGCTTGGAAAGCCCAAGGTCCTGAGTTCAATCCCTGGTACCAAAAAAAAAGTCATCCAAGCAATGAGCAATGACAGGTTTAGTTGATTCATCAGTGCAGGCGGAAGCAAAAATAAATCCCAAGGAAGTATCCACTGAAACGTGGACCCAGTGTAGAACAGCTTGGGGTCCCATTTCAGCAGTTAGCATGAATCTGAAGACAGGATGAGGTCCCAGCCTCCGCTGTCTTTTGTTGCTCACCAGAAGTCAGAAACGTGCTTGGCAGTGGAGGGTAGGGTGCTGGAGGAATTAGGAGAAGCTCCTCTGCTCCCAGGAAAGTTTCCTGGGAAAGGTCGCCTTCCACATCGGTTTTGGATCTACACCAAATGGCCCAGTGATATCGCCGTCTGTACTTTGGACAGACATTAGAAGGGGCAGACAGTCGCTATTCTGTCCCTACAGGTGCAGCAGAGCAATTTCAGGCAAAAGGTCCCTCACGCCCATGGCTGAAACAAATACCTTGTTCCTTCCCTCGCCTTCAGGCTGTGGGTGACCAGCCTGACTGACAGCTGCCGCCAAGGCAGCTCCCTGCACAGAGGGCCACATCTGCACCAATCTGAGTCATCTCAGATAGCATAGCCTGGCTTTTTTTTTTTTTGAGGGCTCATAAAGCCTCTTTACATTACTTTTTTGCATTTTCAAAGGCCAACTGTTGAGCAATTAACTTGCCAGCCTGTGTTGTTGATAATTCTGTCACTGGTATCAATAGACAAGCCACACAACCCTGAAAAGGTTCATCAGGACCCTGGTGAGGTCAGATGGAGGGATGTCTCACTTCATGGAAGAAAGTTCCCTCCAACCTCTTGTGGTAGCTATTTAATTTGTTCATATTCTTGCAATTCAAAAGTAAGTTATTTGTGGCAGCAAAGGCACCTCCTCTGAATAACATCTTTTTTTTTTAAATAATTTTATTTAAAGAGGAAAAAACAAAACAAAATAAAACAGAATAAAGGGTAGCAGGGCCGGGGATTTAGCTCAGCGGCGTAAGTGCCTGCCTTTCAAGCACACGGTCATGAGTTCGATCCCTGGTACGGATTAAAAAAAAAAAAAAAGAATAAAGGGTAGCGACAATACAGTATTCCAAGGAAAAAAGGAAAAGTACAACAACAATAAAACCTAAGAAATTATTACTTGACTAATTACATACTGACTTCTTGGAAATAGTTGTTCAAATTACAAAGTTAAAACATGTAAAGTAGACATTCAACCAGTGAGACTGTTAATAGTTCTGCTCCACGATCTGACAAAAACAACAATATGGTCATCCATCTTACCCACTCAACTATACATGCAATTATATCAATAGGGTAAAATTAAACACAACAAAACAGAGCAAAGCGGATCACAAGAAAGCAATGTAAGACATAAATTTCAAAGCTAGACAATTGGAGATATTCACTCTCTATCATATTGACTCTTGTTTTCTTCCAAATAGTTGTCCATATTGTCACATATAGGGAATTCATATCAAACAACCTAGTATGGAATTGATCTGAGCAAGACAAGGGCATTACAGGTCTTCAAGGCCAGACATTAGGGAAGCCATGAATGGCTGTCATAGTGTCTCTCATTCTCCTCAAAACAGCTGTCCATACCTTAATGTGTGTTGAACTTAAACAAGGCAAAGCAAGCTAAGATCACTTTGAACGAAAAGTGATAGTTTTGCTGGACTTCACATCATGACATTATGGAATCAGCACTGGGTATTGTAGTGTCTCTTTTTCTTCAAAGTAGTTGTTTATTTCAACACGTGTTATATAGTTGGTTCTCGTAAACTGTTTATAAGCTCTACACATGCGTGAGTCTCTACATGTATATCTATCATTTCTGTATTAGCAGGAAAAACAAAACAAAGCAAGCTAAAACAATCCTAGAAAAGCATGAGGCAGAAAAGTCACATAAAACCGCAATACAAGGTAATCTACAATGGTTACCATGGTGTCTCAGCAGTATATAACAACATTAATAAAAACAAAGCATTAGAGACATTATAAGACTTCAAAAGCAAGTAATAATCAAACCAGAGTGGGTATCTTAGTGAATCTTGTCATCTTCAGTGTAGTTGCCTATACTCTTAGACTTGATGCTATCCATCACAACAGATTT
>PVJX010009848.1:0-59401 GCA_004027295.1 Dolichotis patagonum
GAATGGTTTTAATCTGTTTTGTTTGACTTTATTATGGGTGATGGTATGAACAGCTGTTTTGACGAAAACAAAACATTATGGCAGCCATTGCTGATTTAATATCGTCTACCTTAGAAGCCCTACCATGCTTGTACTCTGCTATTACCATCAGTTCTATCATGTTGTGTCTTATTGGAATTTTAATATATGTGATAGTATAAACAAAAATTTTTTTATTGAAAATGAGATATTATAGTAGCCATTGATCATTCTCTGTTAATCAGTTCAGAATGTCCTGTAATTCTTTCATTCTTTTGAATGGTTTTGGACTATTTTTGTATGTTTCATATTGTTGTATTTGAAACTATGCTCTACTATACCAGAGAAAGAGATGTTTTGATGGCTACTGTTAATGTCCAGTTTCTTATTGTAAAGTGCTGTTTTGCCTATGTTGTTCTGATCTGCTTTGTTCTGCCCTCTTTTGTTTTATTCTCTTTAAAATAAAAAAAATCAGATCAGAAAATAATATCTCAGGCTAGTGAAGAAATGTCAAACATAATAAAAGAGTTGCTGAGCATATCTGAAGAAGACATAAGGTCAGATGTGGTGGTGCACACCTATAATCCCAGGACTCGAGAGGCTGAGGCAGAAAGATTGTTGCAAGTTTGAGACCAGCCTGGGCTACAAAGTGAGCTTAAGAACAGCCTAAACTGCCTAGTGAGACCCTGTCTCAAAAAGATAAATAAATAAATAAATAGATAAAAAAGGGGGAAAGTAAGAGAAAGAGGGAAAACTAGAATGAACAATATACAAAAGAATTGGAATGCATGAAACAGACTCAAAGAGATATTCAAGAAATTAAAAATTCCATCAAAAGCTGGCAAAACTACATGAAAGAAACAAAAGATAGACTTTCAGGCTTTGAAGACAGGATCAAAGCCAGTGATTGTGATGGAGAAATAAGATACTTCCATGACAAAGTGCAATGAAGGAATTCATGACCACAAAACCAACCCTAGCAAGAGTACTGAAGGACATTCCAGAGAGAGATAAAAATGACCACATTCCCAGGAACAGCAGCAAAGTGGGATCACTGAGTGAGGTAAACAATTGAATGGAGGGGAAAAGTAGGGAGCCAACAGCCAGAAAAAAAATCATGGCAATGTCAATCCAGAGCATGTTATCCATAACCATTAATGTAGATTGCTTCAATTCACTAATAAAGAGAAACACAGGCAGAGTGGACCAAGAAAAAAGAAACAAATGCGTCTATATGTGGTATACAAGAAACGTCTAACTTGAAAGATAATTCATAGATTGAAAGTCAAAGAACAGAAAACAATGCTCCATGTGAAAAAGAACTAGAAAAAAGCAGGAATAGCTTGCCTATCAAACACAGAATGGATAAGAAAGATAAGGCATTTTTATACAATGGAAAGCTACTCAGCTATAAAGGAGGATAATTTCAAGTCTCTTGTAGGTAAATGGATGCAACTTCTGATCATGCTCTTGGGTGAAATGGTTCTGACTCACACAGGTGAACATCATGTTGTCTCCTTAGTATAAAAAACTGAAGGAGTTAGTGGGACCCAAAATGTACAGTAGAATTTGTTAAAGTAAAAAGGGAGGAAATGTCTAAAAAGGGAAGGGGGTGCCATTGTTAATTCCCTAACTTGTTTTAAGTCCTGTATCATTTGCATTATTTTTTTAATTAGTCTTAGTTTGTTTTGTTTGATTTGATTTGATTTGATTTGATTTGATTATGTCCAATGGTATGGGCAGTAACTTTGAAGGTAACACAATATATTATGGTAGACATTGTTGATTTCCTATTATCTTGTTTTGAAGACCTGTATCACTCTCAGTGTTTTGTTTTGATTGGTTTTGTTCTGTTTTATTTTGTTTGGTTTTATTCTGTGAAAAAGAAAAAAAGCTTAATTTATATAGAACATTTGTACTTACTTATGGGATACAGTATTGTTAATCAATACATTATCTATATAATATGTAACACATGCTCTGTTTAATAATTAAGTTTTTATCATGTTAATTGAAGTAAATAAGACAAGAAATACAAATAATACATAGTGTCATTCATTTGTAGAAGCTAAAGAAATTGATCATATTGAAATAAAGAATAAAATAGAGGTCACAATAGGAATTGGAAGGGGGATGGGATAATGAGTGGGTGGGTGATGGCTATCAAAACACAGATGAAAAGTCACTCTTACCAAATACCAAAAGAAGAAAAACACAGATTTATTAACCAGTAAGAAAGTGACCAGACTCTTTGAGCGACTAATGCTATCTCAATACTTAACTTTTATAAGGAAGAATTAACAGAGAATGCAAACTTCAGATAGTCTCTATAGTCACTGTATTACAGGTTTATTCTAAAGAAAATTAGGAAATATGAGGAATTTGTCCTATGCTATTTGTCCATATTTTGAAGTACTAAAGTAGAAAATAAGGAGAGTAACACTGCTTTGGAGACACCTAAAATGAAGGTCACAGGCCACTGCTAAACAAGTCTTCAGCAGGTCTGAAGCCAAGCATTCGAACTATACACATACCACCCAAATTCACAAAACAAGTCAAATGATAACTTCCTGGAGCACTGCCTGCTAGCCTCTACAAAATTAGCAAACTGGGACACAACCTTACCTTTGTGACAACCACTCAACAACTGAGAATGGCCATCCCAAGTGTTTTTTACATGAGCCTATAACTTTTGACAGAATTAATCTTAATTCCTGACACACAAGTGATGTACTGTAATCAATCTTAGTGTATTATGTGTTAAAGGCAAAGCTGAAGAATGCTAGAGTCTGTATTTCTTGGGCTGCAGTCTTCAGGAGCCCAAACAGGTGGAATTGTCTTTATCTCTTACCAAACTGACTTCAGTGGGCGGGAAAGAGGCCTTTGCACTGTACCATTCATTATAATCCTGAAATCTTATTTTTATACATTCTACTATAAAAAGGCTTCAAATTTGTATTCCTTATGTTTGTTTTCTGTATTCAGTGGCAACAAACTAATATATGCTCAGGTTTTTTGGTTAATACAGAACAAAATTTCCCACTATCAGATAAATTTGCATTAAATAGGGAATCTCAAATAAAAAATGCTAATTGTAATATTCGATCATTATACTAGGTCACTATGAATCTTTATTAATTTGAGAATATAGTATAAATAAGAGAAAAACTTTATAGTACTCTTTTAATCATTCAACTTACCCCAATGCTTACTCTTTTGTAGATGTGATCTTCTGGGTAGAAATTCCCTGAATGAAGAACTTCCCTGAAAAATCCTTGAGCAGAGACAAATCAGTTCTGACTCATAAGTGATCTCAACCTTGTCTGATTTGCAAAAACAAGTGTAGTTTAATTTGAGTGACTCCTTGTAAATATCTTTAATATTTAATAAAGAAATTAAATAAAGAAAAATAAAAGGCTCAGTAAATAAGAAGTCCAAGAAGTCAACAAACTAAGATAACTATAGTATCCAATGGAATAGAACAAATAAGGCAATCATATAACTTGGGCCAGTCAGATATTCTGTTTTTCGCTTTACTTTTGTCCTTATAATAATCTTTCCCTTGAGCTTATTTAGTGGAGAGGAGCTTTTGAACCTTTCTTATGTGGAACTTCTTGATGAAAGAATCGTAGTTTGCTTGAATAAATTTTATAATTTTATAGAATCTCAGTTTACCTAAGAAAGGTAAAACCTAAAAGATAAAAGTCATGATTTATAAATTAGTCACTGAAAAATGTCAAATATTGAAAGACAAACTTAAGTGCAGTATCTTATATTACAGAAGGTGACTGAGTTATAGCAATGCCCTTCTTTTATTTAACATATTTGCATTGCTTTGAAAAAGTGGTGTTTGTTAGAATTAAACAATGTAAGTATTTAAGCAATTTGATACTGCATGTGACTTTTTAGTAGTAGCAACCTCATATTTGAACATAAAATGGGGGAAATGTGTGCTCTTTCATTACTCATTGAGAAACTGTGTCTGCTGTCGAATATGTGTAGTTTTTTGTTTACTACCAATTAATACAGCACCTATCATCAATTAGAAGGGCTTTAGCTACAGCATAAACAGATTTTTCTCCTCTCTGAATAATTTATCTCTAATAAGACTGGCAGAATTCTTCATATTAAACTCATTTAGGGCAAATGAATGACTGCAAGTCTTTGTTGCAAATCAATCATACTAAAAACTAATCAACAAATTGGTAAAATCAGATGCAAGCACAAACACTCAGAAGTAATTAACATATACCAGTGTCATCTTGAATCAATCCTAGATTTGAATGATCCATAGCTTTTCCTGAAAGCATTTTGGTTATATTGATGCAGTCTGTTGAACTGCATTTTTATGAATTACTTTCCTTATAATGAGTTTCTGTACTAAATTAGTAAAATTTAGAGTATAAACTTCTGTAAGTGTAACACTCATGGCATTAAAATAATACTTTATTTCTATTTAATTAAAAATTAAATCATTAAAAATCCTGTACTTTGACTATTGATAGGATTGATCAAGAAATAAATATATGATGCAGTGGTTAAAAGTTTATTTAAATGAAAATTAGAAATAGATTGAAATGAATATGATCATCATACTTGCTAGAAACTGAATTTTTTTGTGACCCCAACATCCATATGCTGAAACCTCTATCCACAATCCAGTGGTGTCTGGAGGTAGGCCATTTGGGAGGAAGGGAAGGTTAGACAGTGAATATGAAGCTTCATAATGGGGATAGTGCTATAAGGTCTCCCCCTGCAAACCGGGAAGAGGATATTCATTGAGAAAATTAGTTGTTGTTTGATATTGGATTTCCGAACTACAACTACAAGGTATGAGTTCTTGATGTTTAGTCTAGGTTTGTCAGAAGCAGAGGTCACGAGTGTCTGAAGTCAAGAGAAGTCTTGAGAACTAAGCCCTCTATTATAGGACCTGACACTCCCTCCAGATACACAAAGTCTGAATTCAGTTAGAAGACATTCAGTTTGTTTCTGGAGCAGAATTATTTGTTGATGTGTGGGGAAAACCTCCATTCATCTGAAATCAGAAGTGTTAGGTTATTGCATTGAGAAGAAAATGGGAAACAGTACTTTGGCCTTGTCTAATATCCTGTAGCAAATACTGTGCTTTTGGTATGCATTGTCTTCAGTCATAACTCAGATTGTTGAGGTTTATTGTCTAGACTTTTTCATATAATTCTTCAAATTTTAACCTAAGCATCTCTAGGGAAAAATCTAAACTGTATCATTTCTTTGATATGCCAGTCATATACAGACTCTAGGAGATACAGTTCCTTTTGTATTCCTCTTGAATATTGATTCTTATAATAAAAGAATGAACAATCTTGTATTTCTGGCATGTGTTTTGTAAAACTCAAATAGCTGCTTCTAAATACGGCTGCTCAATGAATGCATTCTATCTAATTTTGGCTTAAATTATAGAATGTAACTTAAAATAGTGTAAATAAACATAATAAGGAAGTGGACACTTTAAAACCAAAAATTGTATTATGTGAACACATTGGAAAACATGTACAAGTGCAAAAACTGCTCTACATACTCCACAAAACCAAGTGGTATATAAAACAAACTTAAAACCCTTTTGAAAATATTTTATGAAACTTTCTACATAACTAAACAGACATATGACCTAAACAGCATTAGCATTTCATTTATGCCTGAGAATCTGTTTTTGTTTTCAATGTGCAGAAGTATCAGTACTAGATGAATAAGCACAGATTGACAAAATTTGATAATAGGTAGGGTGGAAGCACAGGTAGTAGTAGATGGCACTTCAGAACTCCGTAGTTCCCTACAAAAATGATTTCACTTTGCATTTAAAATAATTAATGTAAAGTATTAACCAACAATTTGATTTAAATTATAGAAAGATAGTATTTGAATGAAACTGATATTTTGTTGCAAAACATCTAAATTATCTCAATGGGAAGGATTTTACCCCTCTCCCCAAGGAGACATTTGGCAGTATCTGAGATAAATTTTTGCCACAACTGTGCCAGTTGTAGAGGTGTTGCTGGTTTCTAGTACATAAGAGCACAGGGGTGCTACTAAACATCATGAAATACACAGACTATATCCTGATCACCAAGAATTAATGGGTTCCAAATGTCAAAATTGCTGTTATGAAGAAACCCTACTCTAAATCAACCTAAGAAAATATTTGATAATCTGTATCGTTTTGATCATATTCAGAAAAGTGGTTCACTTTTGAGTTTACTGTAGAGAAAATGTATTGTCTCCTCCTATCTGAAAAGTGGAACACAAAGCAAAGTCTGAAAAACAGAGCAGGGGATAAACACAATGAAGCTTAATATCCACAGAAAGATGCTGTTTCTGGAAGAGTTAGTGCTGTGCTCCAAGAGCAAAATGAGAGCCATGATGAAGAGTAACAACTGTTTAAGGCACCAGCAGTCCTGCTGGCTTATGTCTCGCTGAGGCATGCTACAGTGCAAGCCTTGCAGAGCGGTTCAGAAACTTTGGTTGGCTTTGCATCACATTGCAAAGAAAAGCAAGGCCTTTATCATGTTCTTTATCCCTGCAGGTTGCCTACCCTAGTCAACTTGATGTTTCTACAAGCAGGCCCCAAGAACGTGTCCCCCTCAGGGGTGTGGGGGTTATTCTTCCTTAAGCATTCTTGCAGCTTCTGACTTCTACCCCTGGTAGTCACTCATGATGTTTTAATTCCTTCACAGTACTTTTCATTATTTGACATTATTATCATTGGTTATCTTTTTGCCCAGATTAAAGAAAAGATTAGATCTAATTTAGAAGAAAGGTATCAGGACAAAAAATATTTGGCAAAAATGTTTAAGGATTCCAACCAAAGCTACATTTACAAACAAATTCTTTTTGTGGACAGAGGCTCCATCTCACGTGCTATGCTATGTGGAGAGCAGATGTCACTTTAGTGACAATCTAGTACATAGAACAAAACTACATGGACATTTAAAATGCATAAATAGATAAATCAAAATGATGAAGAAGTACAAGAATCTAAAAATGAAACACAGCATTAGGGTGATTGGGATTTTAGATTTATTATATTTGTGTTTAAATTCTGCCTATCTTAGGGTGGAATTCCCACAAGCAGAGCCTGCGTTATGGTTTGTATGTAAGTATTCCCAGAGGAGATGATGGAGGAAGAAAGGGAGCAAGAAAGGAGGAGGGAGAAGCTAAATTAGTTGTGTTAGAAGAAAAACCCCAATCCCAGGCTGCTTCTCTCCATGGCACATCCTAGATCATGAGTTAGTTCAAGGGAGAGGTGCACTTACATACAGGTACAGATTAGAACCAACTCTGGATCCCCTCAAATGAAACTGCTCCCCACTCACAGTGCTTACTGTCTGTGCACAGTAGCTGTTTTTGTGAGGCAGAAGGAACTCAGCTTATAAAATTTCATATTCAGCTAGTTCAAGAATTAACTTCTTTATAAATGAGAATAAAGGTATCCTAATTATATATGAAAATGCCAGGTAAATTGCATATAGAATTTTTTGACCACTTAGTGAAACATTTAAAAAGAATTTGTTGGTGCATGTTTGCATGTGTTTTTCTTTGGTACCAGGAATTGAACCCAAGACCTCACACATACAAGGCAGGAACTATGCTGTTGAGTTATATCCCCAGCCCTAGAAACTTCAGTTTAATATAATCTAATTTGTTGATTGTTGAGTGTGTGTGTGTGTGTGTGTGTGTGTGTGTGTTATTGAATCCTGTTCAGGAAATCTCTACCTGTGTGTATGACTTTGTTTCCCCTATGTTGTTCTCTACTAGTTTCAGTTTCAGGTGTTAAACATAGGTCTCAGTTTTGTTTTTAATTAATTTTTTCAATCAGTGAGAGATAGGAATTGTATTCATCATTTTCTCATTGCTGGTCAGGGTATGTGTTCTTTTTGTAATTTTAAGAATTCAAGAAAATAAGCAGAAACTTGCTACACTGTTTCAGACTTTGATTTGAATCTGACACATTACTACTCCTCCTTACATGCTGAAAGGTAATGCCGGATATACCCTAAGGTCAAAATCAAGAGGAGTCCCTCTTGCACAGGATAGGCCCGTGATAATGGTGGATTTTCAGGAAAAGCTGAAGAATTAAGTCAATAAAAAAATCTATGTTTCACTTTTTTCAAGTTTGAACTTTGGTTATAGGCATTTATGTATATCAAATCCTTCTTAATGGAAAAAAAAGGATATTTAAATGTTACAGACTGATATGAAAGCTTTAGCAGCAAACCTACAGTAATTTACCTGTAAAATGAGATTATTTTGGTCAAATTTATTATAAAATGAATTGTATGTATACATAATATATCTATGTAGTGATTTTCAAATTGTACTCTTTTTAGAAATTGCCTTACTACAAGCTCTCAAAACTATAATTGCAAGATTTGATCAAAGAATAGAGTGAATGTTTAAATTTCAAAAAATGTATTATACTGAAAGATATTACCATAATCTCCTTCCAAATACTCCCCCTCACTTCCACCATAATTTCCCTATCATTCTTGCCACTTTCTGAAGGAGTTCTGGTCCACTGTTTTGTCTGTATGAGGCAGGCTTGTAGAATCTGATGGAATGTTCTCATCTTCATATTCACAGTATCTGGCACCACACCACTCTGGCTCTTCCCCAAAGTCAAAATGACCACGAACATTAAATGCCTTGAAATAGTTCAAAGCATCCAGGCAGCCACAACAGCACAAATAATGACACTGGTTAAAAAAAAAAAAAGACTTTGGAACTGTTTCAGGAAGTATTCAGAATAATATAATAAGTGTGTTCAAAGTGTGCGTTAGTATTTTTCAGAAGAATGCTATGTCCTATACTTATAATTTTTTTAACTTAAAAAAATCACTGTATATTTTAGTCATACCTTGTATTTTACTTTAGAGTTGAAACACAAATTTTAAAATAGAAATATTTGTAGCTCTGATAAAATTTATGTACAGCAGTAACTTGTACCAAAAAAAAGGAGATGTCACCCAGCATCTTTATCTATTAGGAAGTGACAGAACTAAAAAGGAATTATTCAGCATTATATCTACAGTCAGAAAGTCTTTAATCAGAGAAATGACTCAAATCATGCAGGTGGCAGGACAGGTAAACCCTTTGCTATCATCAGGGTAAAACAGGCACTGTTATGTAAATGGTCTCATTAATCTGTCTTATTTGAAGCATGCTTAAATTCTGTGTTGGATGACTTAAGGAGGAATTGGTATTCTTTTTAGTTTCCCCTTCAGGGTGCCCTCTTTTTACTGTTTGTGATTGATTTGATGCCAGATTTTTAAGATAAAGCAAACCGGTAGAAATGTCTAGCAGATCCACAAATTTAAAGCTCCCCTCAGGCACAGAATCTCAAGGGAGCATTCTGTGTATTGCTTGTGAGAAAATAACTGACTCAATAAAAAGTTATAGTAAAGAATAAGCTCAGGTGTTGAGGTCAAGGACAAAGACAACCTTAGCCAGTCTGATTATATTTTATATTGAATCCCCAGATGAAATAGTAAAAGCATCAACACAAATCCAAAAATAAACACCACTGAGAGGTGAATTGGAACACATGATGAATCCCACACAAAGCAAAACAGCATACACATAGAAATAACAATCTCTTATAACCTGAAAATGTAAAATATTTTCAAAAAGTGAAATAAGGTAATGTGTGTAACTTGTGAAGCTGAAAAATGAGAGTGAGTGCTAATTTTAATGAAGGATTTATAATTTTTGCTTTCTTAATGGAGTAAACAGAGCTAATGCCTAAGATGATATACTCTTAGAACAGTAGTTTGTCCCTGTCTCTAATTTTTTCTAAAGTAGGTATTTACAGTAGGTTATTTACCTTAAGAAATGCCACCAATAAAAGTAATGAAGGTGTAACTGTGGAAAGCTAGCAAGAGCACTTTTATGCAGGCCTATACTCATGAAATTTATTTAAGTCATGTACGTTACACTCATAGTTTTTTCATTTTAAATCATGTGATACAGCTGGGTGTGGTGGTGCTCCTGGGACACTGAGGCAGGAGAATTGCTGTGAGGTCGAGGCTAGCATGGACTACAAAGTGAGTTCAAGGCCAGCTTGAATTTCATAGTGAAACTCTGCCTCAAAAAGACAAAAAATATCATATAACACAGTACTTATATTTGTAATTTCAAAAAACAGAGTAATGTAAAATTATGCTTTGATTAGCAGATCATTGGATAAAAATATTTATTCTTAATTTTAACTATGATAACGTTTACAAAATAAGAATTGAAGGAAACTTTTCTAATTCTCTTAATGGTGGTTTTTAAAAAAATCTTCATAAGCATCACTCATAATAGTGAAAATTTAGAAACATTCAATATTTACTCTCATTGAGTCTTTTCAACATTACATTGAAGCATTACATTCTAAATATTTATTAATAAGATATAAAATATAATATTACTATAAGAATAAATCAATTATTATTCATAGATAGCACGATTGTCTAAAGACTAACACATAAGTATATCTCACCAGTTGGTGAACTGCCCAAAGTTTAGAAGCAAAATCTTGCTAGAAATCTGTACCAATCTGCAGGGGTTGCTGTAGCAAATTACCATAATCTTGGTTTATGTAACAGAAATTAATTGTCTCCTCATCCTGGGGTCAAAATGTACAAGATCAAGGATTCAGCAGGGTTGATTTCTTCAAAGCTTTCTCTACTTACCCTGTTAATGGTCATCTTCTCTATAACTTCACCATTTCTTCTCCTCAATCCCTGTCTGTATCCTAATCTCTTTGTATAAGAAGAGTTGTTATATTGAACAAGACTCACCAAAAATAACCTTATTTAACTTAGATTTTTAAATATCGTATCTCCAAATATAGTCACATATGAATTTTGGGGGAACCTGTGTAAGCCCATAATAAACCCCCAAATCCAATATATAAAAATGATCACTTTTAATGAAAGTATACCAGAGATATAACATACGTCTATAAAATATCAAGTATTACAATCATAAAAGGAATATAGTGCTGAGAATACATCTAATAAAAGAGTTACCCTGTGACTATGTAGAAAATTGTTTATTTGTCCAAATTTATATTGCACAATGACTCTTTTAAAGTTGTATAGAAAATCAGCCACACTAATGTCTACACAATTACTTTGGTAGTGTGACAAATTGCAAGATTAGGCTCCTGGGATTTTGTAGTACATAGAAGAAAATTAAAAGCGTTAGTATAATCTCCTTGATTTCATCAAGGAACAGAATAGGGCTCCACCAACCATGAATGCTGATATGGAAAAACAGGGTAGGTCTTGTGTTTTAGCAGTGTTTCAAGACCATTTTGAGGAAAGAGTACTGTGATTCTTTTGTTGTGTAATACATTAATTCAGTCAAAGATAAAGGCTTCACTTGTAGAATCTGTTATTTGACAATATTAGATCCTGTTCTTAGTGCAAATGAAAGCACAATGAAGAATTTGCAGGCTGGTATAACTTCAAAAGTTTGTAAGTTTCTTTTAAATTAAGTGAAATTAAAAAGAAAAATCTACTGTGTGTTTCCATGTAATTCATCTTTGTTCAACAAAAATCTAAAATTCTTTAAAGGAAGACATTAATAATTGGCCATGTAGACTATTTATGGATAGAAAACTTAATAGTAGAGAAACACTAACTGCTGTCAATTTTTCATAGAAGTTCAATTTCAACTTCAATATAAACTTTAGCATTTTTTTCAGAGTACTTGAAAAACTTGTATAAATCAGGAAAAGTCAATAATTATGGACACAAGGTTGAAGAATAAGGTAGAGAAATATAATACTCTGATGAAAAATTGTCAAAATGTGTATTTCTGCTATAAATTAATAATTTTTTATCACAACACATGATAATGAAAATACAAAATAACTTGCTGAATGAAAACCTATCTCTTTCTATGTTTGATACCTACAGACTATTCTCAATACTGTAGCCAGAATGACTGTAAAATTTAAACTTTAATCTCTAATCAAAATACTTTAATGACTTCTTAATGACCTCAGAGTTAATATTTTTATTACCTGATCTTCTTCCATGTTTCTGAGAAAAATTATCTATCGCATCATTGCTCACTGCTCTGCTTTTTATTGGTAACACACACACACACACACACACACACACACAAAACCTAGGATTAAGTCACTCTTTTTCCACATATCCACATTGCTCAAATCCTTGTGTTGTACAAGTTTCTCAGGTCATTTCTTCTTTCCATGGAAGTCTTCCCTGGGCCTTATGTACAAACATAACAGCATTCTGCTTGGTATATTTCTTTAAAACAGTTGTATATATTTAAAAGGTGATGATTTGATATTCAAACACATTGTAAAGGGATTACTACCATGTAATTAATTTTCATTATCTATTGCTTCACACAGTTACTTTTTCATTGTGGTGGTCAAGACATTTGAGGTCTACTTTGTTAACAAGGGTACAATATATCATTAATTACTATAGTTGCCATGAAATATAATAGATGACAGAAATTATTATCTTACAGAACTGAAACTTGGACCATTTAATCATCACCTTCTGTCTTAGTTGCTTTCTCATTGCTGAGACATAATACTTAAGATACACCCATCTGAAGGAATGGGAGGTTTCTTTTGCCTCACTGGTGTAGAGGCTTCAGTCCATAGTCAGCAGACTCAACATCACGGCAGCATGGCAGAGAGTCTCAGAGGAGAAAAGGTTATGGTATGGCAAATAGGAAGCAGACAGGGATCAAGGAAGAAGGAAGGAGACAGACCCTTCCAGGCCATGCCCCTAGTGACCTACCTCCTCCAACCAGGCTTCACCTCCTGTCTCACATTTTGTTATAAACTTATCGTGGACTAATCCCTTGATGACCATCATGCCTTATAATCCTATCATCTCCCGAAAGCCCAGCTGTGAGTGTGCAAGAATTTGAGAAGACATCCAGGTATAAACCCTAACACTCTCCCGTTACTTTTTCCAACAGTGCCTGTTAAGTAACTTCCAGTTGTCTACTTCTCTGAGTTTGACTAATTTAGATTGCATTACAGGTGAGATCATGTGACTTTTTTCTTATGTGTATCTGGTTTATCTTATTTGGCATAATGCCTCCCAGACCAATCATGTGGTTTAACATGGCAGGATTCCCTTCTTTTCCAAAGTCGAATAACATTGTAATATATATTTGTAATATATATTTCTATTTTGATTTCTTCTTTGACTTATTGGCTGTTCAAAATTGTGCTGATTAATTTCTATGTATCTATGATTTTTCCCTTTCTTCCAGTTGCTAAATTTTTGTTTCCTACCATGTGGATAGAAAGACAGTAGATATGATTTCAATATGCCATAAAGTATGAAGATTTGTCTTGTGGCCTATCTTGTAATACATTCTGAAAAATATTCTGTGTGATTTTCAGAAAATTTATATTTAGGTGCCATTGGATGAAAAGCTCTGAGTGTCTGTTATGTTCACTTGGTTATTCAGGTCTGTCATTTATTGTATTCAGGTCTGTCATTTATGTGTATGTATGACATATTCAGTGTGTAAAGTGGGCTATTGAAGTCGTCTGCTATTTTTGTATGCTAGCTATTGCTTCTGTTAAAAATTGTCTTATATTTTAAATATTTAGGTACACACACACAGACCTACCTTTTTAAGCTTTTTATAAACAAATCAATTCATGGTATATTAGTTCATTTTATGTTGCAATAACAAAATACCTAAGGCTGAGTAGTCAAGGAAAGTGGGTTATTTTTCCTGTACTTTTGGTGGTATAAGAGCATAGCATAGGTTTCTTCTTTGCTCCAGTGAGGATCGTCTGCCTGCATCACACTACTGAATTACCTGTCAGTGACAGTAAATGTGAGAAGGAGAGATAACAGAGCAAGACATAAAGCCAGAGTGGTGGAGAGAGTTGTTACTTAATAACAACATATCCCTTGGGAACTATCTTAGTAGCTTGAAAACTACAATAATCTCTTCCAAGGGAAGTTCTTCCAAAGACTTAATTATGTTCCAATTGTCTCCACTTCTTGAAAGTTCAAGTCTCTCTCCTAATCACCACATGGACATCTTTTTCTAAAATGACATACGATTGGAATTATATAGCATGTAGATTTTTCAGACACTGACTTTCTTCTCAATTGGTAATATGTGTTTAAGGTTCTATCAAGTCTTCTTACAGCTTGTTAGCGTATTTATTTTTATAACTGTAAAATACTCCATTGTATGGATGTATCCTCCCTTATCCATTCACTTATTGAAGAACATCTTGTTTTCTTTCCAAGTTTGGGCAATGATAAATAAAGCTTCCATAAATATTCTTCTTTCATTTTTTTTGTAGATGTAAGTCTTTGACTCATTTGTGTAAATATGAAGGAGTACATTGTCAGATCACAGAATACGAATATATTGATTTTTAACAATTTGCCAGTGTTGCAAAATGACTGTACCATTTTATAGTCCCACTAGCAATGAGTGAGAGCTCCTTTTGCTCAACATTATCATAAATATTTGTTTTTGCCAGGGTTTTGCATTTTAGCCATTCTAACAGAAGGTGTAGAGTGGTTTCTTAGTGTATTAGTTTGTAATTCCCTAACAACCTGTCACTGAACATCTTCTCATGTTTTTTGTCCTAAAAATATCTTATGAGATGAAATCATTGCCCAAATATTCTGCCCAGTTAAAATTGAGATGTACTTTTTTTTTTCCTTTTGGGGAGTTTTCAAAAGGTTTTTGTATATTTTGTATGCTACTCCTTTATCAGAAAGCTGTTTTTGCAAATAATTCCTTACCATGCCTTTTATTTTCATTCTCTTAAACACTTAAGTATTTTTAATATTTTTCCCCCAAATAAACTATATTTTATATGTTATGTGGGACTTCGAATATGGTCTGCTTTATTTATGGTTGTATCAGAAATACAAATTTTCATTTTCATGGCTTGTAATTGTCTCATAATAAGTGAAATAATAAGAGAAATTTACATGCATATAATGAACAAAGAATCAATAGATGAAATATATAAACACTTTTATAAAATAATAAGAAACATCTAATTACTCCAGTAAAAGCATGGGAGGAAGATATCTTCAAAAATGTCTTTCTCATTGTCTATTTTTTAAGTTAGTTTTAACGTTTGGATTCAAGTGATTAAAATTCCTTGAATCATGAGTTAGTAACATAGCTGGCATATTATTGCAATATGTCATTACAACTTATATATGACTTGAATGTGGCCTTCAAAGATTCGGATGTTGATATTTAATCCACTTTATAGATATTAAAACAGTAGAAAGTTAATCTGACTATGATGTTTAGAATTGAGGTCTTTGAAAGATGTTTAGGATTGGACAATGTTATCAGGGTGAAGTCCTGTGACTGAATACTAGTGGCTTTATAGTAACAGTGACAAAGACATAGAAGACACTCATATCCTCCCTGTCTCATTACATGATGTTGTCTATCACTCTTGTAGTCTATTAATAATGACATTACCAGATTAGTGCCTTGAACTTGGGCTCACAGATCCAAGGGTCATACTTATTCCTTCTGTGCTGTTGGTAACACAAAAAGGACTAATACATGTGACCTAGTATTTTTTATTTCTCCCATATTCCCAAATCCAATTCCAAGTTACAAAACATTAATCTACCTTACTGCTACGTCTTTTTTTCCATCCTATGTACCTATATCCTGCATCCCTCACAAATCACAAATTTTCTGGTCTTTGAGTTTACTATTGCCATGCTTTGAAAGAGGGAATTTGTATGATGCTGCATGACATCTGAAAGTTGCTTTTTATCACTCAACTATTACGAAAATATGTGTACGTTGTTATCCATAGATCTAATCTAATATAATTTAAAAATCTGACAATTCAAGTATTGATCAAGATACAATCACAGAGAGTTGATCAGTCATAGGAATTAGAAATGGTCTCTGAGAGAGAAAAGTGATAAATCAACCATCTGTAGGAAGGAGTGGACTCAGAGGTTTCCTGTCAAGTCAAAGGCACATTAAAAAGTCTTAGGTTCAGAGAATAGAAAGGGTTGTAACAGAGTTGGAGAATAAGAGAAATATAGTGAAGTAAACTACAACTCATTTTAAGGTTAACTTCACCTCCCACTCTGAAATTTTCAGTCATTACTTTGACAGCAATCTTCATTAATTTGCTTGTCTCCATTCTAAGAGAACTATTTAATGGAAGAGAACTAAAGAATGATTAGTTGCACAGGCATATAACATGTACATATATCAATAAAGCTTGATTATTCACCAGTAATATTTGAAAAAAAATAATATAAAATCATTCCTGTAATATATCCTCTGTAACACAACTGTAGCATAATATTATTATTGATTTTTAGACCGTATTTTGATTATTTTGGGTGGGTGGTGACTAAAAAGAACTGGAAAATTATTCCCTACTCACATTAAAAGAACAACATTATGGTACTATGATATTTCTCTGATGAAAGCATGTTATTATCTATCATTTAGCATGAATTTGTCAGACTATAAAACAATTGGTCATTTTAATACTCCTGAAAGGATCACTTTAAAAAGTTTCATACTTGAAGGGTCTTAACAGCTTTCTGCAAAAACTAAATTACACCAATTTTCACTGTTCAGTCTATGATGCTTAAACAGTATAACATTAAATATCTTTCTGGTATGAGAAAATGATTATCTAGGGATCTAAGAGTAAGTACTTTATCTTGTACTTTAAAAAATTACAATTAGTTTGGTTCTTTTCTTCAAAATCTTTAGTAGTCTTATTTTCCTGACTTCACTTTACAAAAAAGATTTCTGTAATTTCATGAAAACCATCTAGAACATTACATTTGCTGCAAAATGGGAGAAATTAAAATAAGTATCATAAAACTTCCAGTAATGTCCATTGAAACTGTAGATTATTTTTTCATCACTATCTTTTCTCTTCATAACTACTATATCTTGTGGGGTTATATATATATGGATTTTATAAACCAGTTTTAATAGTTAGGAGCTGTGATACATTGGCTCTAAAATTCTTACCCTGTAATATTGAAAAAATGACACTTCACAAGATTGTATCAGAAAGAATAAAATATGAACAAGAACAGCTTAAATCTTGGCAGCAGAGAGTATATTTGAGGGTTTATATTATTTCTTCTAATATGTATAGCAACTCTTTGTATCAAATAATGTTCAATTTTGAAAGATGAGACCTAATAAATTATTGGGATTAACACTGAAAAAGAAGCCTTCATTCTGTAAATAATTTAACAGTGTGGTTGAAAAATCTTTTTCCTCTTAAATTTTATCAGAAATTCTTGAGCAGCATAAATTAATTTAAATTGATTGTCTGATAAAGTTTAAGACATTTCATACCTCACTTAAAGTTACATATCTTTGAATCCAGGCACCGTGGTGTACATTTGTAACTCCGGCTACTAGAGAGGATTAGGAAGTAAGACCACAAATTTGAAACGAGTTTGAGAAATTTAGTGAGACTTTATCTCAAAATAAAATTTAAAGTAGCATTTGGGCTTTAGCTTGGTGGTGGAGTGCTCATCTAGCATGTGCAGAGAACTGAGTCAAGCATTCAATAAAACACACATGCACATGCACCTATAAACACAGGAGAGAGAGAGAGAGAGAGAGAGAGAGAGAGAGAGAGAGAGAGAGAGAGAGAGTAGGCTAGAAGGAAGAAGGATTGTAAGAATGGTATGAATCTTTGGAAAGGAAATAATGTGAAAATATGATGTTGGACCACAATTGTTAATGGAGAGGATTTGGTTGGATTCATGTAAACAAAGGAAGCATCCTTGTAGAAAAATACATTTTGGCATTCCTCATATTAGAGGACAATGATTCCTAGACATCAACCAATAAGTGGAATCTATTCCTTTAAACTATAAAACAGTGAAAACATTATTTTAAAGTTGAGGCTGCTGCTACTATACATGTGAAAGATTTTTTTAAATGTATGATAAAAATGTGCTCACACATATGTACACCCAAGAGATGATTTTAAACTATAGTAAATATTTAAATTTTTAAAAAGTTTAAAGCAGCCCTTCCACCCTGGAGACCACTACGGTGACAGGCTCATTGGCAACACCCCATCCCCACCCCAGAGACCTCACCAGCCCAAGGTCCATCAAAAATCCTATTCAACACCTGCAGCAAGCTCTCACCTACACAGAGGACCTCAACAGGTCTGCGACACTGTGATGGATTTCCCACTCAAATAGAGGGCCTTAGAACTTTTCTCCCCACCCCCGTAGGACTTTGGTGAGCCCAGCAAGAGTGTGGGTGAGTCCTTCTTTCATACAGAGAACACTGAGTGGGTTGATGAGAACACTGACAAGGCCTTCCCCAACCAGAGGAACTTGAAAGGGCCTAGGAGACCTCCAGTGATACAGTAGGGTGCCAGCTGAGGTGCACAATATAGCTAGATAAATATGGCAGCCTAGAGTAGCCTAAAGTCACAGTAGCAATAGGAGTTAAGGGTTGGCTTACAACAATACTCCTACACAAGTCGGTCTAGGGAGAATATAAGTCTCACCCAACAGGCCCTGCAGGAGGAATTCAGGTGAATGTCCCCTCCCCTTCATTGTGGGACTCAGCAGTTGGATAAACATCACCCATACAGTAGGTCCCTAAGACACCAGTGAGGATCAGTTGAGATTAGTGGGATTGAAAAGACCAAAATATTAACCCAAGCGGTGAGAATGACAAAACAAAAAAGCAAAATGCAATGTCAAACAACCAGTCCCTCAGTAACAAGTACATGAGACGTTTTGAAATAGAGGACATGAGAAGTCATACAACTGAAATTTCTGAAAAGATAGCAAGTGAACTAGAGAAACAAATCCTTGAGGTTATGAAGTACATCAGATTGGAAATAATCTCTCAGGTAAAGACAGAAATGACAACCTTAATAAAGAAATTGCTTAACATAGCTAGAGAAGACACAGATTAAAAAAGGACAGAAGCATAGGAAAATGATGGAAACCTTGAATGAACAACAGAGGAAAGATATAGGATGCATGAAACAAATTCAAAAAGATAGCCAGGAAATGAAAAACTCCACTGAAAGCTGGACAAACCATTTGAATGAAGCTGAGGATAGACTTTCAGACCTTGAAGACAGGATCGCAGCTAACAATCATGAAAGGAAAGTATTTTTAAAATATGACAAATAGGAATGAAATAACAATTCAACAGCTTCAAGACAATGCAAAGGTAAGTAATATAAGACTGACAGGCATCAATGAAAATGCAGGAGTCAATAAAAATAACATAAAAACTATTAAAAGAAGTAATAGAACTTTTAAAAATAAAAATCAGCATGAAATGACAATCCAGCAGCTTCAAGATGATGCCAAGAGCAACAACATAAGATTAATAGGCATCAATGAAGATTAAGGAGTCAATGCAAATGACATAACTAAAATAGTCACAGAAGTAATAGCAGAAAATTTCCCAAACATGGGGAAACATGGGGAACATGGGGAAAAAATCTGATATGCAGATAAGTGAGGCATATAGAATTCCAAACAGTCACAGCCAACATAAATTTACACCCAGACACATAATAATTAAGTTCTCAAACATACAGCATAAAAACAGAATACTAAAAGCTGTTAGAGAAAAGACACAACTCACCTATCAAGGAAAGCCCATTAGAATCATAGCAGACTCAGGTTACAATGAGCTTGGCATGAAGGATTTCAAGCCCTGAAAGTAAACAACTTTCAATCCAGATGGATATACCCGGCAAAATTTCTTTCAAAATTAATGGAAAAATAAAATTCTTCCATGATAAAGAACAACTGAAGAAATTCATGTCTACCAAGCCAACCCTAGAAAAAAAACTGAAAGACATACTAGACAAAGACAAAAATGACTACAATTCCCAGAACAACAACAGAAAGAAGCTAGGCTGGGCAAGCAATTAAACAAAGAGAGAAAGTGGAAAACCAACAAAAGGATAATAAAATGACAAAGTTAATCCAGTACTTATTAGCTATATCATCAATGTAAATGGCCTCAATTCATCAATTAAAAGAAATAGGTTGCAGAATGGATCAAGAAACAGGATTCAACAATATAATGTATATGGCAAACATATCTGACTCAAAACATAGCTAATAGACTAAAAATCAAAGGATGGAAAACAATATTCCATGTGGCAGGAACCCACAAAAAAGCAGAGGTGCCTATTCTGTTTGTACAAAATGTGAACTTCAAGCCAAAAATGATCAAAAGAAATACAGAAGGTCACTATATATCTGTTAGTGAAAAATTCAACAGGAAGAGCTAACAGTCTATCTATCTATCTATCATCTATCTATCTATCTATCTATCTATCTATCTATACCAAATTCAGGAGCACCCTAATACTAAGACAAATACTAATAGACATGCAAAACCAAATATAGAATAACACAGTTGTAACAAGATACCTTAATACCCCATTGTCACCAAGAGAAGGGACAACTGGGCAGAAAGTCAGTAAAGAAATAACAGAACTCAAATCAAACCTGTGAACAAAAGGACTTAGTAGATATTTGCAGAGTGTTCTACCCAACAACATCAGGATGCACATTCTTCTCAGCTGCACATGAGACATTATCTAAAATAGACCATATATTAGCCCATAGAACATGCTTAAGTAAATACAAAGATTTTTAAATTATTCTATGCATATTATCTGTTCAGAGTGCACTGAAATGGGAAATTAATGGCAAAGGAAACTGTAAAACCTACATAAACACATGGAAATTGAATAACAACCTCTGGAACAACCAGTGGTGTACAGATGAAATTAAAGAAGAAATTAAACAATGTGTACAATTCAATAAAAATTCAGGTTTAACATACTGAAACTTGTCAGATGTAATGAAAGCAGTGCCAAGATGGAAATGTATAGCAATATGATTACCACATCAGAAAAACAGAATGAGCACAAATAAACAACCTAATGCTATAACTTCAAGTTTCTAGAAAAAGGAGAGCAAGTCAAACCTAAAGCTCATAGAAGAGAGGAAATTATAAAGATCAGAGCAGAAATTAAGGCAATTGAGACTAAGAAAAAAAATACAAAGAATTAATTAATGAATTGAAGAGTTGTTTCTTTAAAAGAATAAATAAAACTGATAAGATGTTAGCTTACCTTATAAAGAAAAAGAAAGAAAAACCTTAAATTCATGCAATAAGGAATGAAAAGGATGAAATTATTATAGACCACACAGAAATTCAGAAGATCATGAATATCTACTTTGAAAATCTTTACTCACATGGGGTAGAGAATGCAGAGGAAATGGACAAATTTCTACAAATATATGAACTACTAAAGCTGAATGAAGAAAATAAGACAATTTTGAATAACCCAATATCAGCTACTGAAATTGAAAATGTGATTAAAACTCAACAACAAAGAAAAGTCCAGGTCTTGATGGATTAGTAGCTGAATTCTACAAGAAATTTAGAGATTTAATGCCAATACCCCTCAAGCTCTTTAATGAAATTGAAAGGGAAGCAATTCTCCCTAACTCATTTCTGGAGTCAAGCATTACTCTGATACCAAAACTAGAGAAAGACCCAACCAAAAAGGAGAACTGTAGGCAAATCTCCCTAATGAATACTGGTGCAAAAATTCTCAATAAAATACTGGCAAATAGAATACAGCAAATCATCAAGAAGATTAAAACTCATGACCAACTGGAATTTATTCCAGGGATGCAGGGATGATTGAATATATGCAAATTAATAAATATAATACACCACATCAACAGACCCAAAGACAAAAATCATATGATCATCTCAATAGAAACTGAGAAAGCTTTTGATAAAGTTCAGTACTTGTTCATGATAAAAATCCTACTGAAACTCAGAATAGATGGTATCTACATCAATCTGATAAAATCCATCTATGACAAACCAACATCCAACATTATAATAAATGGCCAAACATTTTCATTCTAAAATCAGGAGCAAGACAAGGATTTCCACTATCATCACTCCTATTCAGTATAGTTGGCAAACATTAGCCAGAGCAATTAGACAAGAGAGAGAATAAAAGAAGTAAAACTATAAAGGAAGAAGTTATCACTATTTGAGGATGATATGATACTTTACATAGAAGACCCTAAAAGCTCCATCAAAAGAATACTAGAGTTAATAAGCAAATTCAGCAGTATAGTTGTATACAAAATCAACAGTCAAAAATTAATAGCATTCCTTTACGCAAACAACCTCACTGAGAGGGAAATTATGGAAGTGACACCTTTCGCAATAGCACCCAAAACAATGAAATACTTAGGAATCAACCTAAGAGATGCACACACTGAAAACTACAGTACTTCCTAAAAGGAGATTGAAGAGGATTTCAGAAAATGGAAAGATATCCCTTGCTCTTGCTTACGAAAAACCAACATTGCAAAAATGGCCGTACTCCCAAAACTATTATATAGATTTAATGCAATCCTGATCAAAACACTAGTAACATACCTTACAGATCTAGAGAAAACATTCCTAAAATTCATTTGGAAACAAAAGAGACTTAGAATATCAAAGGCAATCCTGGACAACAGAGGCAAGGCAGGAGGCATTTCAATTTCTGACTTGAAATTATACTGATAAAATCAGCATGGTACTGGGGGAAAAAAAAAACAGACCTCAGGATCAATGGAACAGAATGGAAGATGCAAGCATAAGTAAAAAGACACTCAGCCACCTTATATTTGACAAAGGGATTAAACATGTTTGCAGGAGGAAAGATAGACTCTTCAATATATGGTGTTGAAAAAATTGGCTTTCCACATGCTAAAGACTGAAACTCAACTCTTGCTTACACCATGCATAAACTAAATTCCAAATGGGTTAAAGATCCAAATATTAAAGCAGGAACAATACATCTACTGGAAGATAAGCTAGCTAGTAATCTTGAAGACATAGGGGTAGAAAAGAGTCCATGAACAAAATGCAAATTACATGGGAATTACTTCCCAGAATCAATAACTGGAATCTCTTCTTATTACAAAGTTTCTGTACTTCAAAAGAAATCACCAACAGAGTGAAGAGAAAATCCACAGAATGGGAAAGAATTTTAGCCAGCTGTCCTTCAGACAAGGGACTTATATCTAGAACATATAAAGAAGTGAAAAACATCAGGCCCCTCAATTTCAAAGATCCAATCCAAAAGTGGGCATCTGAAATGAACACACAGTTCTCAGATGAAGATATACAATTGGCAAGTAAATACATGAAGCTCAGCATTGCTGGTCATTTGAGAAATGCAAATTAAAACAACATTGATATTCCATCTCACTCCAGAAATAATGGTTTCCATCAAGAAATCAATTGATACCTAATGTCGGCAGGACTATGGGGGGAAAAGGAACACTTCTCTGCAGGTGGAAGTGTAGACTGGTGCAACCACAATGGAAATCAGTGTGGAGATTCCTTTAAAAAGTAGGATTATAAACCCCATTTAATACAGTTATTCCCCTTGTGGGTATTTTCCCAGAAAAATTGCAAATGTCATGTCATAATGATATATGTGCACACACATTTATTGCAGCACAATTTGTAATAGCTAAATCTTGGAAACAACCAAAATGCCTATGAACTGAAGGATGGGTAAAAAAGATGTGGTATTTTTACACAATAGCATGTTACTCAGCTATAAAAAAAGTATAATCTTGAGGCTTTTATAGCTAAATGGGGGCAACTTGAGACAATACTCATAAGTGAAATAAATGAGACTCACATTTGTAAATATTGTACTCTCTACTGTAAAAAATAAATAATACCAAAAAAACTGAAAGAGTAATATCCAAAATATACAGTAGATACTGTAATAGTGAAAGAGAAAGAAAAATTGGCATAGGGGAAAGAAGAAATGGAAGAAAGGAAAAGATTATATTGTGCAGGTATACACACATAACTGTATGTACGTATATATGTGCAAGATAGATAACTATATTACTAATTCTCTATTAGTTCATTGCAAAGAACAGTTTGTACTGCCATAGTTTGTACTTATCTTTTTTATGCCTCCCTAGATCTTGTAACACAAACAACTATTTCTAAGATAACAATATGCAATATATTAACTACTGTCAATTTCTTTCTGCTTTTTTGAAATTCTGTATTATTTCAATCCTTTTTTCTGTTTTGCTTTTTTAAAATATTTTTTTTAAATTTAATACAGTAAAATACATATTGCCATTAATCTCCATCAAAATATTCTCTCTTGCTTCCAAAACACTTATTCTGTCTTTCTTTCACTTTCTGAAGCTTTTCTGAAATTCTCTTTCATATCTTCACAATGTTTTATCAAAATTCAGGGAATACTGCTGCCCAGTGACATCTAATTAAAAAGCAGACTGATGAAAACCGCACAATGTGTCCTCATCTACATTATCCACCAGATCAGGCTCACTGGGACTTCTGGCTCTTACCCAAAGTCAAAATGACCAGGAAAGGTAAACATTTTTAATCAATTCACGACATCCAGGCAACCCCGACAGTGCAATTGTTGCATAATTCCAAATAGTTTGTATGAATAAAAGATGCTGAACCTTCTAAATAGCAGTCGTTTATATTTCAGACAGGTACAGAGTCAGATAAAATGAGACATCTGGTCAAGTCTCTAAGAAAACTTATGAGTTTGAGGATTGGTAGGAAATTCCTAAGAGAGATGAGTAATAAAATTTTGAAATTAAGCTTTGGGTTACTAATGATTTAGAATGTGAGAATTTCTCTACAGCTCAAATCTCTACATATGATTTAATTTGCCTTTTGAAGTCCAAAACTTCCTGTGATTATCGAAATAGTTAAGTTTCTTCCTTTCTGGAAATGAAGCCAGTATTTTCCTCCATGACACTGAAGGTGACTTTCATCCATCTGTCCCTCTACTCAGCAGGGAAGGAGCATGAACTGGAACAAAGATGGTCACAATCAGCTCTACCATGCCTTGTGGCTTTGTTAAAAATTCCTCAGAGATTTGATATTTAATGGCTACTCTAATCCCAGTTTCAGCAATATGATGTGCTCATATAAACATGAAAAGCTGAAATCTTGAGAACTGCAGGTAAAAGCCCTAGAAACTATACAATTGGTGTGCAAGGAGTCCTTAGGGATTTCTATAGTAATCTTTTATCATGTGTGATCATCTTCCATGAAAAACACGAGACTAGTTTTCAAAATCTAGATTGTTGGGTCCCTATCTGATCTAGTTTAAGTGAGACATTGGAATTGATTATTTTACAGCTTTTTGAGGTAATTTTCAAACATGCAAAAATTTCAAGTTTGATCTAGGAAAATGCCCTCCTCTATGACATCCACAGCTACTTACACAGTAACTAATTTGGCCTTGAAATAAGGCAAGTGGTATGGTCGAAGTTTAAAACATACTCCATACTTTGAAAATCAATTACATAAAAAGTAAAACATCTTAATAATTTTGTTTTAAAACATTATTAAGATAAATATTTGCTTATTAAATCTACATACTGAACAATTTCCATAGATTCCTAAATTATGCTCCTTTAATAGCAAAAACAATAAACTGCAGCTAATGAACAAGCATTGCAAGGTTTTTTTTAATCTAAATTGCAATGTATATGGACATATGTGCATACATAACCTAATGCAGTAACCAGTTGGTTCATGAAATGAATTCCCTATTGTGCCTGAGTACTCAACAAAATAACATATTATAGCTATCCTGACAATTATATAAAAAATGTGACTAAGTTCTACATATTGGAATCTGGTAGAAATGATGAGCTAAATTTTAAATATGGTCAGTATTGCACCCTTATTTGCATCTTCCATACTTTTTTTATTTTCAGAAAATCAAATGAAACAGCTCCAAGAACCTTGACAGAAATGGTACCACAAAAGTGAAGAGGGCAAGAGAAGTCCTAACAATGGCTTGAAGTACAATGGCCCAGAGGAAATTTTCTTTCTTTCTGTTGTGCTCCCTCTTTTCTCTTTTTTTTTCTATTCTTTCTTATTTTTCATTTGAGAGAAGATCTCACGGTGTCACTCAGGCTGGCTTGAACTCACTTTATACTCTAGGCTAGCCTCAAACTCATGGCAGTCCTCCTTTATCAGCTTCCCACGTGCTGGGATTATAGGCATACACCACCATGCTCAGGATCCAGAGGAAATTTTCAAAGACGAAGTCTTTTATTAGATGGTTGTATGAGTACAGTAGTAATAGTAATAGCAGCAGTGCTAATAGTAGTAGTAGTAACAGAAGTAGTAGCAACAGAAGTAGTAATAATAATTAATAATAATAATATGGTAACTCTTAAATTTTAGAATTAACGGTCAACCAACCCTACCAAGTAGATATTTTTAGAATCTGTTTTACTGAAAATAGGTAGTTTCATACTCACAGTGTTCTTGAAGTAAAACTAATTTTTTCAGGTAACCTATAATTTTAGGAAAATAAGCCTCAGACTTCTATTGATCTCATCTTCAACTACTTCATCTTTAACTTTCTCACTAGCAAAATTATGTCATTTAAAATCACTTGAATTTATTAATTTCATCTATATATACAAGGATTTAGAAAAAAATTCTTTGAAGAATCAGCTAGCAAATATTTTCTAGTCTGTGGATCTCTATCATAACTAAGCAACTTGCTCTTGTAATACAAAAGTATCTTAGACAATAGAAAAAAATGGATCTGGCTGTGTTCCAGGAAAACTTTATTTATAAAAACAGACAATTCATATGCTGTGGCTTGAGAAATCCTGATATTGTTAAAAGAAATTTGAAGATAGGAAATAATATCAAAAGCATACACTTGCATTGAGTATGCTAATATGACACCAGTTTATGTTGTTCCTTGCTCAATTCAGTGTTGCTATGGATTGGATAAGCTGACCGATGTCAGGGACTTGGTCACCAGCCTGTGGCCCTATTGGAGGTAGGGTAGGAGATGGAGACTACTATAGGATGTTAGGTTACTGGATGTGGCCCTGCACTGGACACTGGACACTGGAATCTCTCCTCGCTTCTTGGCAGTTTGATGAACCTATCTCATCAACCATGTGCGTCTGCCACTATGATGCACCCTGCAGCCACAAAATAACAGGGCCTAGTGACTGTGAACTGAATCCTCTGAAATCTAGAGCCAAAATAAAGTTCTACATCCATAAAAAGTGCTTTTTTCAGGAATAGGAAGTTGATTAAAATATATGTGTGTGTGTGTATATATATATATATATATATATATATATATATATATATATATATATATAGTTTGTTTAACATGCAGTTTTTGGACAGATTTGTTTTGAATTAAAATTTCAAGATGCTTTTCTATTTTTTTACATTGACCATTTTAGATACCAATTTTGTCTTGTTTTGTTTTCTTAGTTGTTTCTGTTGTATTACTTTACATACTAAAATTTTTTAGGGACTTTCACAGAACTGGCACAATAATCCATGAAAGGGAGAGAGGAAAAGAAAAATTACAATTTGAGTACACAAAATCCTAATTACCTACAATACAATTAAAACAGCCTCATATTATCTCAATCAAGGAAAGTGCCTCAAGGGATTTTTTTCCAAATAATGGTGGCAATCTTTTCATTTTTAAATTGCTTGTTAAATTTTTAGAACTTTTTCCTAATTTGTTACTCATTATGTTCTCTTTATAAAGTGTTGTTTTTGTAGAAATTTCATATAGTTTCTCTGCATAAAAAATGCAATTGAAATAAAACTTCCTCAAACAGGACGTAAATATCCTCCAAAAGAAAGTAAATAAGTTATAAAAATAGGATTCCCTCATTGGCTCTAAAAATAAACAGAATAAGAAGCAAGGATAAGAAAATTAGTGTCAGTTGAATACCTTTCTTTAACAACTTGATTTCTAATTTGGATGTACTTTTGCTTGTGTCAATTTGATCGAAGTAGAAATAAAATGAGTATTCACATTTTCATTTACATAACCTCTACAAACCTCTTCAAATATGGTGGCATGTTGAATTTTTAATCAAACATGTTCTTTCTTTTATCATAAACAAATTTAGTAAGAATAAAGCATGTCATGCATATTTTTAAAGTAAACCTATTTTTAAATCTGAGAATCTTGTGCTTAAATTTTAATTCTCTCTTGTTGTATAATAGTTGATTCCATGATTTCTGCCTATCCAAATGAAGAAATCAGAAAGCCTGTTGGTTCTAACTAGCACTACAGTAGCTTTAACCACAACTGTGAGTCTCTTCATATGGAGAACATTCTGTATTTATTATCAGTAATATCAACTTCTGATTTCCATACACAGAATAACAAAAATAAATAGTAATGATGAAAATTGAAATATATTCATGAAAAAAGAACTGATGAAAGAAGCTTTCTGTATTTTGATTCTTAGAGAAAGTTATCCCAAAATGATAAAATCAGAATAAAGTTTATTCAGAAGACCAAAATATTTTTAATGAAACTTATAATCATGCATGAAAAACAAAAATTTAAAACTATCTCTCCATCAGCATTTGATGCAAATGCTTACTCTCAATTTTGACTACTATCTAGTTTCCTCTAATCTTGACATTCTTTACCAAATAAATGAGAAAGCCCAATCTTAAGTCTAAAAGAACTCCATTTTTGTGTTACAAAGTAGTCATCAAATTCCAGACTTACTGTTCATTTCATTGTGGTGCAGTTTTTTAAATAATAAGTATTGCATATCAATTAAGCATGCATTATGCTGGTTCTAAAGGGTACCTAGGGCAGCTGTGACATCAGTGCCATGGGTTTGACACCACTAACCTAGGGGAAGAGACTGATGTTTTGCCAACTAGAAAATGCAAAGAGACATACTCTGCCACACAGAGACCACAAGAAGTACAAAAAACAAGTCCATCTGTGGACTGTAACAAAGGTTAGAATTCTGAGGAGAGAGTTTTATCATTCTTTAGCAACTAAGACTCAAGTATTTCTCTTGTGGCAGGAAGATTCTGAGATTAATTCATACTTCATAACTCCTCAAGGCTGCTGTGTTCAGAAGCTCCTGTCTAGAGAGATTGATAAGGTAGCCCTGCCCTGGCTTTCACACTACACAGTTTCTCTGTCATCAATCTTACACAACCAGGATAACTGAAAGCAGGGTTAGGAATAGTGCAGTATAGTTCAGGGATCCCTCCTAAAACAGATTGAACATGCCTGTTCTGTTAAAAAAAAAAAAGTTCTTCTCCTGCTTTAGAATCTTTAAATAAAATAGCACAGAACTTCTTCTACGCACAACCAGCCCATATCCTTTGCAATTTCAAGGCTCTATATTCTGATTGCTCCTGTACTAAAGAGCTATAATTTTCCTATTAATGTGTTTTGTCAATTTATTGTTTAATTATATCCTTTCCTGACTTAAAATGTAATTCTAGGTGGGCGCAACAGCTCGCACTTGTAATTCCAGCAGAAGCCTATGATCCTAGCTATTCAGAAGACTAAGGCAAGAGAATCACAAGTTCAAATCCAACCTGGCCAATTAAGCAGTGCAGTGTCTCAAAATAAAAAAAATTACAAAGGACTGGAAATGTAGGTCCGTGTGTAGGCCCTGGACGCAGTTCAATTAGTTCAGTCAATTCGGCTCAGTCTCCAACATCAGGAAAAGAACTCCCTGTAAGAGGGATTGTTCTCAAAGGGGAAAAGGATCATGATATTGGATGGAGACTCGAGGAAGGGAAGCGATGAGGGAAGAAGAAAAGGAGCTGAGATGTGTTATGTACATGTACCAATTTCACACAAGGAAGGTAAACACTAAGTACTCCAAACATAGAGAGAGAGAGAGAGAGAGAGAGAGAGAGAGAGAGAGAGAGAGAGAGAGAGGAGGAAGAGGAGACAAAGGAGGAAGAGGAGGAGGAGGAGCAAGAGAAGGAGGAGGAAAAACAAGAGCAGGAGGAAGAAGAGAAGAGAAGAGGAGAGGAGAGGAGAGGAGAGGAGAGGAGAGAAGAGAAGAGAAGAGAAGAGAAGAGAAGAGAAGAGAAGAGAAAAGAGAAGAGGAGAAGACAGAGAAGAGAAGAGAAGAGAAGAGAAGAGAAGAGAAGAGAAAGAAGAGAAAGAAGAGAAAGAAGAGAAGAGAAGAGAGAAGAGAAGAAGAGAAGAGAAGAGAAGAGAAGAGAAGAGAAGAGAAGAGAAGAGAAGAGAAGAGAAGAGGGATAAAAAGCAATTAAACTGTATTAGTACCTGTGCAAACTTCTCACAAGAAGCATAAACATCATGTGCTATCCATGTACTAGTTAAAAATGTGTGTCTTTCAATTACACATGTGTCTTAATTACATTTAACTAGTCGCTGAGACAAAATACCTGATGCCCAAAGTTGGGAAAGGAAATATTTATTTCTTACAGTTTTGGAGGTTTCAGACCAATACTCAGTTGGCTCCAAGACAGGGTGGCATGGTGGGGCTGCAGTTCATGGCAGCTGCAAACAGCAAGGCAGAAACCGGCAAGAGAGAATGACACGCCTTCTTCCTGCCATTACATCACATCCTGGCTCCACCCCTAGGCCGGTGTACCACTCACACCCCCAGTGCGAGCACTAGACAATGAACCAATCACGAGTGCATAATTCAAAGGCATGAGGCTTGGGGGCCACTGACATAAACCATGACAACATGCATGCATGCATACGTGCACCTAGAGAAGCTAGAAATTAAAGCCAAGTGGTGAGACTTTTAATGTTTGAAATATACATGTTAGAAAGTTGGCCTCTATTCATAAACTTTTCAAAAACAAGACTAACAACTTTAAAACACTCTATTGCTTCAGAGAAAGCATATTTAAAGTTTTAATGTCTAGAAGAGGTGTTGCTTATGTCAACTTCTAAAATTTGCTTGATTCTACATTAACTTTTTTTGCTGTATCTTTATCTTTTTATTGAATATTTTCAATAGTGCTAAGACTACCTTTCCTTTCAATTATTAATTAACTTATTATATATAAAATTTCAGTGTATATTGTGTACCAGACAGTCTCAAACATGAAGTCTATAAATACACACAAAATTGTAATGGTTCCACTTCCATAGATCTTATAGTGATATCAGTAAGTTACACACAAACTACATCATCCCATAGAAGTATTTATAACTAGCTCTGAAACTGCCAAGGAGTCACTGGTGATTTAAAACAGTAACCTGATCTAGTTTCAGAAGTCAAAAATATGTGCCCTGCATGTGGCCATCTATCTTCAATATCTATCTTACATAGCATTCCTCAATTTGATGTTTCCTGAATGAATGAAACACTTTCAAGATATCTATATAAGGATGAAGTCATTGCATAAGCATATGTTAACTCCCACTTGCCACCAACCCTGTAAATATCATTGAGTGAGTAAGTGTCATTACTTTGATGTTTGTATGAGAAATTTCAGCCTCAGAGAGTGGTTTAGTAAGACTGCAGCTGTTGAGTGACAGGGCTAAACTTTAAAACTAGTATTTTCTGATGTAAAACCCCTGTAGTTCCTCTGAGTAGGTTCTTCTATCAGCAATATATGACCAGTAACTTACAGAATGTGTTGTCTTCCATTTAACTTTCAATCCTACTATTCTTTTCATTAATTGAACTCCTTTCTGAATTTTCTTTCTAAGCAGAAAACAAGATTTCTTTTTTTCATATCATTATTTTCCTAAATATTTCCAGAGTATATTATAGCTTCTCCAACTCCAAAATGGGGATCTTAAATAAATCAACCAAGTCAGAATCACTTGCTAGATTCTGAAGTACTTATATTTGTATATATCTGTGTGTGTGTGTGTCTGTAGATTACATATGTGAGAATATACATTTATGTAAAGTGCTTCACTCCAATGTGTACTTCTAAATCCACTGAACCATATGCTCCAGTCAGCAAATATTATATTCTTGTTAAATGAAAGTCACCTATAGAAAGATAAACAGTGGATTCTACAGAGACTTTGGAAAGATGGACCACAACATAGAACAAAAAAAGAAAAAAATGATTTGGACTCTGTCCCCTGCTCATGTTTTCCTGGGGTTTGGATGGAGTTTATCTTGACAGAAGGAATGTAATTCCCCACATAGAGCCCATTACTGTTATGAATATAAAATCTATGCAGTAGTTGGCTTTAAGGAGACTTTTTCTACATAGCAGGCAACAGTTGGAGGTTTCCGGCTTGGGTGCCTCCCACATCAGAGAGGGCCTTAATAGCATGTCATCCCAGAAATGAGTTCATTACTTAAGTTTAGGACTCAGAAAAACAAAAAAAAGCCAATTTTACTTCAGGATTTTCAGATGTGCTCCCATAGTGACTAGGTAAAGAACAGCTGTGATAGCCACAGACAGGAGGTAAGGTAAAAAGAGATTAAAAATCAAGAGGTGGAAAAAAATTCCACACAACGGGAACCTGGAAAAAGCAGGAGTAGATATGCTAATTACAGATTCAGTGCATTTCAAGCCAAAACTGATCAGAAGAGGCAAAGAAGGTCATTACACATTGGTGAAGGAACAATTCAATATAAAGAGGTAACAATTATAAATATATATGTAGAACAGGAACATCTAACTTCATAAACCAAACACCCATGGTTATAAAAAATCAGATAAAGTGTCAATAAACTGATAATGTTTTGCAACAATTTTGATTGAAAAATATGAATCCTACTTCTCCAACAAATACTTACATAGATACTAATAACTCATTAGTAATTAAAACACCTGTGAAAGTGATTTTGTAGTTAAATGATTTGTTTGATGCTGGTTAAATTAGTTATTTATTTTCACAACCTTTGTTCACAGGAAAGAGTTGCCAAAGAATGATTACTGAGTATTTTTTGAAGAATTTCATTAATATGGTATGTTTCAATAATGTTAAGTAAAATAAATCAGATACATAATCTTAAGTATCATATGGTTGCTCTTATATGAGAAATATAAATATAAATAAAGAACAAAATAAAAGATAGAAAATAAAAAATAGATCTTTTGCATCTGACAAGGGTACCAAGAAACGGTGGAAGGGGAGAAGCAGAAAGGGGAAGCAGATAAAAAAGAATTAAGATGTGTTATGTAAATGTATCAACTTCTCACAAGAAACATGATTAATGTATATTATATTTACTAATAAAAAATAAATAAAATGAAAGAAAGAACAAATAGTCCTGACGGAAGCAGGAATCCTGCTAGGAAGACTAAAGTACGTGTTAATAACAAGTGGGTGGTATTCTGTAAATCAAATATTTTCATCTTTAGCCAATCTAAAAATTCCCCAACTCTCTTTAAGCATTTTTGTTTTTAAATGAACAATATTTAGAATATGTTCAATAAAATAATGCACAGTATGCTTTATGATGTTTCTGATTTCATTAGATCATAAATTCATATTAAAACAAATTTACTCATTCATTTATTCAGACACCCAGATGTGACATTCCACTTAATTTTGGAGGCATAGAATACAAAAAATCTGGTGAAGCATTGTGGGCAGAGGTCAACACATGTATACGGTAACTAAAGGAATCACATTTTCAAGGTTCTTGAGAAGCTTGTTGAATATGTGTGGTAGAATTCACTTGGAGAATTAATATTGGCAAGTTTTTATCATTAGATTAAAGAATTTGAGGTCTAATTTGAAAATTTTAGTTTCTCAGAATTCTAGTAACAGACTAAAGTTTAGAAACATAGATTAGACTTTGCAATGTTCATCTATTTCTTTTTCATAGACAGTGAGTAAAGCAATTAGTTATATAGTTATAGAAACTTAAATTCTCTGCTTTGATATATATATATATATATATATATATATATATATATATATAATTTACTGATTTTCATATTATACCTCAAGAAGGTTCATAGTTCCATAGAGACTTTTCAAAACTTTCCACATAATGAAATCTGGAACCACCCATGCAAAACACATCATCAGCATATTTATTTGCATTATTCATAGTAAGATAATACTTACATAAAACTTTTAGTGTCTTAGGTCAGGTATACTGTAAAGACATTTACCATCATGTCGCATGCCATCTAAAAGTAATATCTGTCAGCATACACTCTCTAGTAATCAGAAGAATATTTGAAACATCTAATAAATTTTATTTTCTGAATGAGTTACTCAGAACAGAAAATTCAAGTTAGTTTAAAACTGAAGAGAATTAAGTGGCTCACGGATTTAGGAAGGAAAGAAATGAAGCTAGCCTCAGACAGATCTAGATCCCCAGTCTCAGATGAAGGCAAGGGTTCCCCTCTCTTCTCCTCCACCTTGCCACAACTCTACTTCTTTGTAAGTTGATTTCAGTTTCTCTCAATGCAGTTAAAAGTGATCCAAGCAGAGAGGAGCTTAGCCAAAGGTGGCTCAATATCAAGTGAGAACAAAAGAGGAGAGTAAGAGCTTCTATTTCTGTGTAATTGTAAATTTCAGAGACAAAAAAAATCTGGTTGACCAGTCTAGGATTATGCATCTATGTCACATTTTTATTAATGTGACTGAAAATTTCAGAGCTCATTGAACACACACACTTCTGTTATTTTGAAATACAAATTTTAAGCATAAGTATCAAAATTGGTTGTGAATAAAGGAGTCACCGAAGCTATCAATACTTCCATCACTATAGATAGATTCATAAGAAAAGAGAGCCACAGAGTGGCTGTAACAGAGTGTTCTGTTAGCACAATTTGGATTATCTTTACTTTCTATTTTCAAAAACTCTAATCCTGTGGTTTTAGAATATATTTTGGTTACTGAATCTGTGTTTTAAGAGATATTCCCTGGACCAATGCTCCGTGTCTCTCACTTAAGATTTCCACTTAAATTCATGCATTCGTCCTTTATTTGTTGAATATATATTATCATGTGCTTTTGGAGCTGTGATATAGCAGTTAACAAAAGGCTAAAATACCATCTTCCTGGGAGCTTATTTTATGCTGGAGGAGAGGCACAATAAGTAGTGAACAATACATAAACCATATAATTTCACAAGCTAGTAAATGTTGGAAAACAAATGAAGCCAGGCTAAGGGAGAAAGTGAGGGTAAATTTAACTGACTTCAAGGGGAAATCTATGTGAAAATCTAAAGAGAAAAGAATCACACAGGGGAAAGAGTATGTTTATAAAGTGAAATTTGGCTTCTTGAAGAGTCAAAACAAACCTGTAAAAGGCTGGGATTGAGGTGATTGATCTGGAGAAAACAAAATGAGTAAGAGTCCAAATCAAGTATATTTTTAAGTCACAGGAAGCATTTTCAATTTTACTATAACAGGAAACTTTCAGAGGCTAGTCTGCCAAACAGAAGCACGACTTTATTCATAACATATGAACTCAGAGAGGAGACAGTGAGTAGTTAAAATTAGAAATTGAGAGACAGGAGGCCAATACTGTAAATCAAGGGCTTGGATAGTGGTAACCTGGGTGCTCAGAAGAGTGACAGAATGGAAGTGATGAAACAAATTTAATTTGAGAAACATTTCAAAGGCAAGAGATAAGATTCTCAGACAGAGAATAGAACACCCCGGAGAGACCCAAACAGAGAGAGATGGACTCTCACAACCCACAAAGAAACTAAAGTGCAAAAAAACACTCAAATATGAAGTCCTGGGGCTACCATAAGAGAAGCTAAAATCAGCAAGCACGGTGTCCTCCTTGAGCTGCCTGAATCCCTGCCGGAGATCTGAGCAAGCGATCCACGCCGAGACTGGCTAGAGCTGCCACAGCACAGAGCTGAACAGCCCTGCATGCGGCACGCCCGGACTGGCCCTGCACACGACCCACCCAGAGGCACCGTGAATTCGCACTACAGCCACGCTAAAGTCAGAAGTCAGGGAGCCCAGCAGTTTTTGGGGACCGGCATCAACACACAGTGAGTGATGGGAATAAGACCCTCCCACGGGAAAGGGGAAACCGACTGGACAACATGTTGGATTTGGGCAGGACAGCCCTAACTCCATAAGGAAGTGGCTTCAGTTGGTTGCTCCCCTCATCGAGTGGATTGGTGGAATCTGCTTAGACTAGGCCACACCCTTGGCCGGGACTCAGTGAGTCGCTACAAATTAATTCCCTGAGAAGGCACACACTGACACAGTGAAGGCCTGCAAAGGTTGACTGGCCTGGAGGGGAGGAGCCAGCACACACTGCCTGTGTGTGAACTTTAATCTCTGATAGCCTATTGAAGAGGACAAAAGCTCCTAGCCTGCGCCCTCTAGAGGAGCCTTAACCAACAAGAAAAGGGTCTGGGAATTACAATGTACACTTGTATGGAAGGAACCAAAAATGATGAAAGGGAGAAGTAAGAAAAAAAACCCCAGACCCCAACCCTGAGAACATTGATCCAGGAGAGGTAAATACAAAAGAGAATGAGGGCAGCAAAAGCAACATCAAACACAGCATTAGTGGACATAAAGAGATATCTTCAGGACCTCGTAAGCAGGACCAAAACTGAAATATTAATTCAAATTAAATAACAGATAAATAGATTAATAAAAGAAAGGCTGGGCACCTCTCAAGAAGACACAGACAGAAGAATGGAGAAACACAAAAGGAGAGAAACATTTAATGCAGAATACAGAAAAAACCTAGTATTCATGAAGCAGATTCAAAGAGATTATCAGGAAACTAAAGAATCCATAGAAAGCTGGCAAAACTGCTTGAAAGAAACCAAAGATAAGCTATCAAAAATTGAACACAGGCTTGCAATATGTGATCATGAAAGGGAAGATCTCTTAAAAATAACAAGGGAGCAGGCAGTGAAGATACAAAGACTGGAAGATGACAAGAGGATCTATAACTTAAGAATAAAGCATGTGAATGAAGAATCAGGAATCAAAACAGAGGAATTACAACAACTGTTCACAGAAATTATTAAGGAAAATTTCCCAAACATAGAAAAAAGAAATGCTATGCAGAGGTATGAAGCATACAGAACTCCAGCCATCTACAACCAAAACAAGAGCTACGCCTAGACACATAATAATCAAGATCCCAGAAATTCAATATAAGAACAGAATATTAAAAGCCATCAGAGAAAAGAAACAGATCACCTATAAAGGAAAACCCATCAAAATCATGGCAGACTTCTCCACACAGACCATCAGGTCAAGAAGAGCTTGTAGTGAAGTAATTCAAGCACTGAAGGAGAACAATCTCCAGCCCAGATTGATGCAAAACTCTCTCTATAAATTAATGGAGAAACAAGATGCTTCCATGACAAAGAGGAACTAGGAGAATTTGTGACCACCAGTCCAACCCTACAAAAAATACTGAAAGACATTCCAGAGAGAGAGAATAAGAATATGAGCATTTCAGGAACAGTGGCATAGAGGCCTCAGTGAACAGGGCAGATAGTGGAGTGGAACAGAAAAATAGACAACCAATGGCAGAAAAACAGAATAGCAGAAATAAGGCAGAGAAGATTGGCTGTAATCTCTAGTATAGATGGCCTTGAAATATAAACAGAGAGAAACACAGGCAGAGTAGATCAGAACATAGGGTCCATTGAAATGCTCTATATAGGGAGGCAGTGGGACCCAAAACAAGCAGTGCACCCCATGGGAGTGAAAGGGGAGGAATTGTCTAAAAAAGGAAGGCAGAAGATATTGTTAATTGGGTAACAAGATTTAAAATTTACATTATTCTCACCACTCTGCTTGGATGGATTATATGCTGTTCCAGTTTGTCTACTTACACTAGACTTGAGGACATGGTAAGCTATCCCAAAAATAAGAGGACATATTATGGTAATCATCCCTAATTTCCTATCAACTTAATCTGAAGCCCTGTATAACTTATACTGTCTTATTATGACTGATCATATTTGAATCTGGTTTGTTAGATTGCTACTTTGTATTGACTGATTTTATTTAAATCTGTTATGATTGATAGCATCAAGTCTAAGTGTATAGGCAACTACACTGAAGATGACAAGACTCACTAAGATACCCACTCTGGTTTGATCATTACTTGCTTTTGAAGTCTTATAATGTCTCCAATGCTTTGCTTTTATTAATGTTGTTATATACTGCTGAGACATCATGGTAACCATTGTAGATCACCTAGTATTGTGGTTTTATGTGACTTTTTTGCCTCATGCTTTTCTAGGAATTGTTTTGTTTTATCTTGCTTTGTTTTGTTTTTACCTCTAATACAGAAAGGACAGATATACATTTAGAGACTCATGCATGTGTAGAGCTTATACACAGTTTACGAGAACTAACTATATAATACATGTTGAAATGAACAACTACTTTGAAGAAAAAGAGACACTACAATACCCAGTGCTGATTCCATAATGTCATGATGCGAAATCCAGCAAAACTATCACTTTTTGTTCAAAGTGATTTTAGCTTGCTTTGTCTTGTTTAAGTTCAACACATTTAAAGTATGGACAGCTGTTTTGAGGAGAATGAGAGATATTATGACAGCCATTCTTGGCTTCCCTAATGTCTGGTCCTGAAGACCTGAAATGCCCTCCTCATCCTGCTCAGATCAATTCCATACAAGGTTGTTTCATGTGAATTCCCTGTATGTGACAATATGAACAACTATTTGAAAGAAAACAAGAGTCAATATGATAGAGAGTGAATATCTCCGATTCTCTAGTTTTGAAATTTACGTCTCTTACATTGCTTTCTTGTGACCCACTTTGTACTGTTTTGTTGTGTTTAATTTTACCCTTTTCATATAATTGCATGTATATTTGAGTGGGTAAGATGGATGACCATATTGCTGTTTCTGTCAGATCATGGAGCAGAACTGTTAACAGTCTCACTGTTTGAATGTCTACTTTACATGTTTTAACTTTGTAATTTGAACAACTATTTCCAAGAAGTCAGTTTGTAATTTGTCAAGTAGTAATTTCTTAGGATTTTTTGTTGTTGTTCTTTTCCTTTTTTCCTTGGAATTCTGTATTGCTGCTACCCTTTATTCTGTTTTGGTTTGTTTTGTTTTTTCTCTTTAAATAAAATAAAAAAAAAGATTCTCAGACAATGGGATATAGGGTATGAGAAGAAGGGATTGAGAGAAACAAACTTACTCTTCAGCTTCTGGCACAAGAAACTAAGTTTAAGAAGCAGCAGAAGCAATGACCTACATTGTGAATACGTGAGCTTAACCTGAAGTTCTTAGTCTATTCTTCAGGCAAAATTGTCCACTACTGTAAGTATAATGCTAGACAAAAATGGTTTTTAAAATGATCACTGAAATAGAGCTACTTGGAAATTTCAGATAAATTACAAAACTGTTCATGTAAATGCTATTTCTAGTAAGAATAACTCAAAAATGTTATTTTCAAAAATTCCAGTTCTGATTTATTCTTTTTATCCTTGGTCAGCATGACTGATCTGATTGATAGTGATTATTTGTAAAGGTTGAGTGTATAACGATAATTTTTCATTGACTTATTTGGAAGCATACAGATTAAATTCACAATATTTTTTCCAAATGTTTTCTAATTTTTAAAGATCTCAAGAGCCTATTTATTTACAAGTATCACTTCATAGTAGCCTGTGGGCATTTAAGTAGAAAATCTATCTGAAAAGACTCTCCAGCTTTAAGACAGAAACAAGCCTGTACCTGAGAGAACTTTGTTAAGCAAAATCATCCTTAGAACATGTCCTAGAAACCTGATAGGGTATTTCCAAGGTTTCTGACATCTACCATGCTCTGAGCACACTATTTCCTAATACTTTTATATTTGATTCATAAGCCACCACCTCCCAACCCTTGATTTCAATTGCTTCCTGATGAATAGTGATTGTGAAGTATACTATCATAACCTAAAGAAGCCAAAGGTCTGTCTTTTAAATTACTTAAAAAAGCAAATTATCTTAATTACCTAATATTAATCTCTAACGTTCACTTTAGAATAAGACGGCACGAATGCAACATTCTCCAATTTATTCAGTTCCTATATCCATCATATTTTAACCCTCAATGATTAGCTAATAAATAATAAATATCCATATTTTAACTCTCAATGATTAGCTAATAAATAATCAATAAACACATATTCAGAATACATAAGTATAGTTGTGCATTACCGAATACTTAATGCTTTTCTTGCTAGTAACTTTAGGCCAGGTATTAGGTTGGCACTTCTTTAAACTTACACAGTATGAGAACTCTAATTAACCATGTATCATTTCATTTTCAGACTACAACTAAAAGTAAGAGGAATGAACCAATAGGACCTGCTTGCTATATTACTTAAAGCTTTAGCTACATAACCTGCTTAAATCCTTAAAACAACCAAATAATGAATACTACATATATTTATTTTCTAATTCATGAAAGAATGTGGGGCTTGAGAATTTTTTCTGAAACCATACAACTTACAATCAGTAAAACTGTAATTATCATTTAGATCTGAGACCTTGTTTATGTTATTTCTACTATTGTTATGCTTTAGTCAATTCAATTAAAAATAAATAAAATTCATGTATCTGTAGATGTTCTCTCTCCTGTGTACAGTTTATTCTCCACACTTATTTGACAACAAGACTCAATCTTTGTTATGTTACAAAATCAGTTTCAACTCAGTGATCTTATTTGAGCATGTGCTGGCTAATAACATTTGTTGACTTGAGTAGTCTTAACCTAGCCAATTGGTCAAACATCAACCTACATCTTGCTGTAAATGTAGGTTTTAGATCAGGTTAAAAATTTAAATTTGTAGACTTTGAGTAAAATAGATTGCCTTCTACATTATGACTAGGCAGTCAGCCGAAGTTCTTAAGAGCAGATCCAGGTTTTGTAAAGAAAAAGGAATTTGGCTTTAAGACTGTAACATAGAATAATATGCCTGTTTGTGACCTTCTTGGCCTGTGAATTTCAGTCTCAAGATTACATTACACATTCTTACCTGGATTTTCTTCTTACCAGTATTCAGTATGGATTTCAGACTTGCTAGCAAATTTCTAAATTTCTTAAAACTTCTCTCTCCTTGTAATATACATGCATGTATATGTTATGATTATACAATAGGTAATTAAGACATTGGTTATATCTCTACAGAAGCCCTAACTAATGCTGATTCTGGTAATGGGATGTGGGATATAGCCACAGAAAGTGTTTAAAGCTGTGGGTCTATCTTTAGAATTGGGTTATGGATAGAAGTTTGAAGACTCCGAAGATGAATAATTTAAAAAAATTCTACATTGACCTAAGAGACCGCTGCTGTTAAATGTTAGATGCTAAAGATGGCTCTGGTGAAGTCTTAGATGGCAATGGGATACATGCTATCAGAAACTAAATATAGGAATTCATTGTTGTAAAGCAGTAGAGAAATTAACCCAAATGTTTTCTACTCTTGTGGAAAGCAAACTGGTAATTTCTTCATTTGACATTGAGAGAATATTTCTAAACAATGTGTTGTAGTTGTGAGTTCGCTGTTACTTGTTGCTTATAGGTTTTGCTGCTTATATTAAAATGTGAAAGGAGATAATTGAAGAAGGTATTATCCAGCAAAAAGAAGCCAGAGTTGAAATATTTTAAAAAGCCAGAGTTGAAATATTTTTTTAAAAAAGTTTATCCTATCTATACTGTGTGGAATGAGAAAATATTCTCTGTAAAGAGCAACAAGCATGTGGACAATTTTTACTAAGGAGATTAGGTTGTGCCACCTGTGAATCTAATCAACTGTCATGGCAAAAGTGCTTGTGCAGAGGGACAGAGAAGACATGAAATGAAAGTAAATTGTTGAATTTATGAGATGTGATAAGCAGGAAATAGGGTTGGTGAAACTATCCAGTTACTGTACAGACCTGGGGAAAAGAGGGTGACTCTAAGGGTATAGATGCCACCCTGGTGGTCCTGAAGGACAGAGCATCAGGAAAAAGAATTATTCTCATTAAAATCCAACAGAGCGTGCCCTACTAAGTTTTGGATTTGCTTCAGATATATAACTCTTCTCCATTCTCCTTTATTTTGTCCTGTTTGGAATATGTATATATTCCGTATAGATCTGTATATATTCTATTCCTATTTCACCACTGTACTTTGAAAGTAGATAATTTGTCTGATTTCACATCCTCACAGATGGAGAGGAATTTGCCTCAGGATGAATCATACCCCAAGCAATTTCAATGATTTAGATGATTTAGATAATGAGAATTTGGAATGAATTAATGAGGTTTCGATGACAGTTGGAACTGAGAGTTGATACTGGAATGATTAAAACTTTGGGGGTTGTTGGGATTGGGAAAATGTATTTTGTATATAAGGAGGAAATGAACTTTTTGATGGCCAGAGGGAACATTGTTATGAATTGAATCGCATCCACTCCCCAAAATATATAATATTCTAAGCTCCAAAACCTCAGGAGTTTATACAAGTAATCAAGTTAAAATGCACTTATTAGAATAGACCTTAATTCATTATGATTTGTGTCCTTATAAAGAAGGAGATATTTAGACACAGGAAGAAATGTTCACATAGAGAGAAAGTCTTAAGAATACTGCAGTTGCACAGTCATAAGCCAAGGATCAATTTTTGACAATAAGCATGACATTATAAATGTAATAGGAAATGTTATTTAGTTTCAAAAATGTTTGTCTTCACTTATTCCAGTCTGGCTTTACTCCATCCTCCAGGATCACCAGGGTGGTGTCTATACCCTTAGGTCAGATCTTTTTTTTTTGTCAGATCTATACAGTAGTTGGATGGTTTTACCAGTCCTGTTCCTGTTTATCACATCTCAGAAATTCAACAACTTTTTCTTTCATTCATGCCATTTCTGTCCCTTTTGCACAAGCATTTTTGTTATGATAGCTGACTGGATTCACTTCAGAAAGTTCAGGAAAGATATCAATGACAATTTATGTATTTTGTTCAGGGAGACTTTTAACAGAATTTGATGCAAAACTGCAACAGATTAAAACACTACCACTGTAGGAATTTAAACGTTATAATCCTAGGCATACCCACATTTCATAAATGTTTTTCTTATCTACGTGAGGTTAAAAAAGATGAGACAGAGAAACTATGAAAGACAAGAAAAGAAATAGGTTGGAGGGAAGCAACCAAACTGAGTATTTACTAGCTCATACTTGGGTTCAGGCACCATGTTGTTCCATGCTGACTCAGATGCTTTAATTTTTTTTCTCTCTCTCTCTTTCTCTACTCTCACCTGAGTAAAAAGAAACCAGGAAAGGGGAATGGAACAGACTTGTTAGGGATTTTATCTAGCTGCCCGCACAAACCCTCATGCATTCACTGGTGGAACTTTAGAAAAGAGATTAGATCATGGGGTACTGCAGTTCACTTTCGGTTCCAAGGCAGTGTCTGGTTGAAGAAACTGGTCACAGGGATATGCCCTGGAAGCACATAACTCCCTCTCTACCACCTCCTTCTCTGTTTTCTGGCCACTATAATGTGAACAGCTTTTCTTCCACTGTGCTCCTTTGCCACACCTGCCTTGGAGCGAATCAATTAAGGGTTTAAAATGTCAGGCAAAATAAAGCCCTTCTCTTGAAGCAGTGGTGTTATCAGGTAACATGCCCTAGTGATAAGAGAGTGACACAGACCAGAGTCTCTCCTAGTGTCGTTAGAAGGAATATGGCCCTGCCAACAAGTTGGTGTGTCAGACCCCACAATGTTTTAAAGATTTTATTTAAAGAGAAAAAAAAAAAACCAACCAAACGAAACAGAAAAAAAGGGTAGCAACAATACAGAATTCCAAAGAGAAAAAAATAAAAGAACAAAAAACACTAAGAAATCACTACTTGATAAATTACATACTGTCATTTTGGAAATAGTTGTTCAAGTTACAAAATTAAAGCATACAAAGTAGATATTCAAACAGTGAGACTATTAACAGGTCTGCTCAACAACCTAACAAAAACAGTAATATGGTCATCTATCTTACACACTAAACATACATGCAGTTGTATCCTTTAGAGCACTTTCTTTTCTTCTTTTACAGTAGCACTTACACATTTTGGGTTTTATTACTCCTGCAGATCTTATTACTTTTTACACTAGAGACACAATGTTATATTTGTAAATATGATTCTTATTTATTTCACTAATGAAGATAGTCTCAAATTGTCTCCATTTCCCTATGAAGGCCTCGAGATCATCCTTCTTCATAGCTGAGTAATATTCCATTGTATAAAATATATCACATCTTTTTCATCCACTCTGTGGTTGATGGAGATCTTGGTTGTTTCCAAGATTTAGCTATTACAACAACTGGGATTTCATATTATTGGAAAGTTTTTGCACTTCAAAAGAAATCACCAACAGAGTGAAAAGAAAACCCACAGAATGGGAAAGAATTTTAGCCAGCAAACCCTTAGACAAAGGACTTATATCCAGAACATATAAATAATTAAAAAACATAAAGTCTTCCAAATTCAAAGACCCTCTCCAAAATTGGGCATCTGAGATGAACACACAGTTCTCAAATGAAGATATAAAAATGGCAAATAAATACATGAAAAACTATTCACCATCACTGGCCATTTGAGAAATGCAAATTAAAACAACATTGAGGTATCATCTCACTCTGAAAAGAATAGCTGCCTTCAAGAAATCAATTTATAACAAATGTTGGTGAAGCTGTGGGGGAAAAAGGAACACTGCTCCACTGTTGGTGGGAGTGTAGACTGCTGCAATCATTATGGAAATCAGTATGGAGAATTCTCAGAAGACTAGGACTGGAAGCTCCATTCAACCCAGCTATTCCCCTCCTGGGTATTTTCCCAGAAAAACTGAAAAGTTCATATCACAGTGATATATGTGCACCCATGTTTATAGCAGACCCCACAATTTTGAGAAAATACATTTATACTGCTTAAGCCACTCTGTGGTATTTTGCTGTGGATGTTCTTAGGAAATCCACACAGACTTTAACAGGAAGATTATGGACATTTCATGGAGAAATGGTGAAAGGGAATTTTTACATTTGTATGAGCAGTAAAACTTAATAAATTCCCATTATGTCTGATTACACAAACCAGTTTTCTACTTCTAATTGACCTCATTTTTATATATTCCTTTTTGTTTCACTTGCTCAATCCCAACTTTAGTTCTTGCCTAAATTTACTCATTTTCTTTAGAGAAAATAAAAAATAACATATGCTAAGAGCCTTGGAATTCTAGAAAACAGCTTAGCAGTTTACTTAATTATGCTTCTCTCCCTTCTCACTGCAAATGCTTCAACAAAGTTTTCATTACAGAAACACAGTCCTTATTTAGATAACAGTTAAAAGATTTTTCTCTTACCCAACTGTCTTTGTTTTATTCTTGAGCTTACAAGTAAGCACTTGCATTTATATTTGACATCAAATGAGCACCAGGATTCTATCATCAAAATAGAATTTAATGCAAAACTGCAATAGATTAAAACACTACCAATGTAAGAAAGTAAACTTTTTAACCCAAGGTATATTTACATTTTTTGGTTTAATTTTATTTTTTAAAGGGAGTAAAACCAAGTAAAGTAAAACAGAAGAAAGTCAATGGAAACAAAACAGTGTAAATGATACAAGGTTTCAAAACAAGGTAAAGGAAATCAACAATGGTGACCATGAAAGATCTTATTGTCTTCAAAATAGCTGCCCATACAGTCAGACATAGGGAAATAAAAAAAAAACCAGAATAGAATAGAAAGAATAGAAACAAAACAATAAACACAATACAAGACTTGAAAAGAAAACAATAGTGAATCCAAAATAGCCACCATAGCATATCTTGTTATTTTTGAAATTGCTACCCATGTCCCCAGATACAATAAAATTCAAACAAGATAAAAAAAGAATAAAACTAATGAAACAAAACAGTGGAAATGATGCAGGACCTTAAAACAAGACAATAGGGAACTAACAATGGCTGCCACCTTCAGAAGGAGATACCTGCATAGATGTTATCCTGTGTATTGTTATCCTCTAAATAGATGATCAGATTACCAGTCTTAGGCCTGCAAGTTAATGAAACACTAAACATTACCAGCAATAAGTTGTATTCCACTTCAATAGCTATGATTTCAGTCTGTATTTCTCTGGATCAGCTGGTTGTTCATGGGTCATTGGGGTTGGGATGGACCTTGGCTCTTATCTTTCAGCCTGCACACCAGGAAGGGCTTGGAGTCTGGTTGTCCTCCCTATGGCCTGTGAATGGTGCCGACTAGCAAGAAGTGCCTGGCTTCTTTTTCTACTCCCTGCTGTCCACAAATCACATATTTACATTTTATAAACATGTTTTTCTTACCTATGTGAGGTTAAAAAAGACAAAACAGTGAAAGCATGAGAGGTAAGAAAAGAAATGGGTCACAGGGGAGCAACCAAACTGAATATTTACCAACTCATACCTAGATTCAGGCACCATTTTTTTTTTGTGCTGGTTAAGAGGCTTTATTTTTTTCCTTTCTCTTCCCTCACCTGAGTAAAATTATCTTGTTTATTATTGCTGTATGAGCAATTTTACCTGGGAAACTGTGAAATGGAAAGTCATGTACAAATAACATTATGTTATATGTGATTTCATTATGCTTCAAAAAATTTAGGAAAAAAATAAGTGACAATTTATATATTTTGGTCAGGGAGACTTTTATCAGAAGTCCTACTGGCATAGGAGAGGAAAATTTTGAAACTAAATAACATTTCTTATTATATTCATAATGTCATCCTTATTTTTTTTAAAAATTGTAGTTAATAGGAGGAAAACACAAAAATAATTGTGGCTCGCACTAGCCAGAATAATTATTTTTTTGTTGTTATCTTTTTGAGGCCGGGTCTCAATGCAGATCAGGATGGCCTTGAACTCACTTTTTAGCCAAGGCTAGCCTCAAATTTGCAGAAATCCTCCTGGCTCAGCCTCCCAAGTGCTGGAATTACAAGTGTGTGCCATTGCAGCCAACTAAGAATAATCATTTTGCTATACTCATATTTGAAAAATAAGCACAACTATCTGTACACTTGCACTTATATATAAATTTGAAGAAACAGGCTGCATATTCATTAGTATAACTAGCGTTTAGTGAATATTAGTAAAATAGAAAACACAAAGAAAATTTTATGCTTTGTATGTGTTTAAACCAAATGAAACTATAGGTTTAATTCAACTCAGTCTGGCTCTGATTGATAAGAATGAAGTAATTTGAGCCATTTTTGATCACACAGAGGATAAAAGAATAAAAAAAGCATCAACTATATTGCTTTCTTTTATTGCAGAATGCTTCTAATCCATATCATGATCCATTATAATACAATCCTGAGAGGACTTTTAGTATAAACTAAAAGGTCACAAATACTTTTAAAGTTTATGCTATGTGACAGGCTCTGTTAATATGTTTTAAAAAACACCCCTATATATCCTTTGAAAACTGAAATGGAGGAACTAGATCTATGATTATAGATAAAGAAAGATTTGTAGTTGCTCTAAACTTCTAATCCAAACCTGATAGCTCTCATTTCAAAATCCAATTTCTATGGAATTGCTTTCCAAGTGCATACTCATGGTTAAGCTGAGACTTGCAATAGGAAACTGATCATGGATATAAAATTGGTAACATAAAAAATCTCTCCAAATGTAAACTTAATTAATTGTAGAAGTTTAAAAAATAGATTCTTCCATGTAGACATGACTAAGTAATTCTTTTGGCACTACTTATTAGTTTACTGATATAAGATGATTAGTAACATTCTCAAAAATAAACCTGACAAATTCTGTACCACTCTTCCAATTATCACCTAGAAAATCAGCACACTCATTTAAATTGTTGTGGAGGGTCTCCAAAAGAAATGAAAAAGTGTTATATGCATTTACATCAACAACTGAAAAGTAGGACTAGTAATTTCTAAGATAAAAGCTTCAGAAGTCTTTTTTATATTTGAAATTTTTTGTGTTTTCTGATCTTTTTCCTTCTATTCATTTTTGGTTTTGTTCTATCTTTTAATTTAAAAATAAATAAATAAAAATTGAAAAAGATTAAAGTGGTTAGTAATTTTATATTTTATAGGTTAGACACAGAAATTTATGTCCCAGTAATTTAGACACTGTATTAGTCAATTTTCCCATTACTGAGCACAATACTAGACAATCACAAAGGAGAGGTTTCTTTTAGCTTACATGATAAGGGAATTCAGTTGATGGTCACTGGGTCCAAGGGAGAAACAGCATGGCACAAAAGTATAGTAGCAAAGAGACTTAGCTCATGGCAGCCGGAAAGTAAGCAAAGCAATGCTGGAGAGCAAAAAATAAGCACATGTACATCTCAAGGTCACACCTACATAACTATCCAGACATATCCAGAAGTTGGCGAATCTCAAGGCTGCCCATCCCAAGCAAATCTCAAAGCCAGTCAAACTAACACTCCATCCTAACATCCACAGTCACTCTGAATCACAGTATGCACGATTATGAAGCCACAACAATATGCATCCTATATAAGAAAATTGGATAACTTTTGGAATGGCAATGAATTTGAGATAAAAGAACAACAGTGGCATAAGAGAAAGAACTGAAAATTAGATTATGGAAATGTAAAGCCTTTCCTCTGTAAAAGAGATTATTAAAGTTTCAGAAAATAACCCACAGAGACAAATATTTGCAAGTTACATGTCTGCATGAGACATATCTTGTATATATACAAAAATCTTCAGACTCAAAAACAAGAAAATAATTCATTTGAAAATGGGCAACAGATCTGAAGAGATGCTTCACCAAATAATATATTTGAATGGTAATCAAGGATATGAAAAAATGTTCTACATTGTTTATAAATAGAGAAATGCAATTGAAATTAAAATGAAATACAACAACAGATCTGTTAGAATTATAACAATCAACTATAGTATGCAACATTGGCAAAGGATAATTAAACATAATTCTTATTCATTGCTAGTGAGGATACAAAATGAAAAATTACAAATCACTTTGGAAATTTCTTGCAAAATTTAAGTAGTCATCTTATTTCTGTATTTCTACTCAATGAGTTGTTCCAAACACACACATGTACACACGTACACACACACACACACAGACTCAGTATTTATAGCAATTATGTTCATAATTTGTCAAAACTTGAAGCAAGATATCCTGGTGTCATTCATCTTGTGATATATCCATAAAATGGACTTAATATTAATAACAAAAAAATCATCTGGCTAACATAACAAAAAAGCTGGATATTAAGTGCATTTGCAAAATGAAAAAATTGAGAGTCAATAAACTACTCGTTATTATTCTATCTCTGTAAGGTTCAGGAAAATACAGAACTATACATAGAAATTATGCCAATGGTTATCAGCCACTGGGAAAGAGAAACACATGGCTGGCTACAAGAGAACCACACAGGAAAATCCTTTAGAAGACGGACTTCTTCCCTATAGTACTAGGATTGAAGATATGTGACCTCATGTAATATCACAATCCACGTGGAATAAACTTTATGGTATACAAACATAAGTTTTAACCAAGATTTCTAGTAGTACTAGATAATTTGCAACCGAAAAAGTAATTTAACAGTGTTTCCAATTTATGGCATAATTTCAATATAGGGAATAGAAAAAGAGAGAACTGACCTAATTAATTTTGGACTGAATATTATAAAACTAGAGATAAATAGGCAATAATGACAAAACTATCCAAAAGTATTAAATAAGAATGTACATACACTATGACATTCACAATTTAAAGGAGAATATGTTTACTTTGATGAGTTTTAGAGGACTTTTGTCAATAACCAGTTCCAAACTAGGAAGGGCACAAGGTGAGGCTTTGGGCAAGGGGCAGCTGCTTATGCCTTGGTGGCCAGGAAGCCAACAAAGAAGAGGAGAGCTCAAGAAGAAGACACCCTTCTAGGTCACACCTTCCCTATGATCCTCCTCCTAACAGCGTAGTGAGCTTCAGATCCATCCCTGGATTAATCCACCAGTGAATTCGGTATCCCACGGTCCAGTCACCTTCCAAAAACTCTGCCTTTGAGCACATGAATTTTTTGAGAGATATTTCAGATCCAAACCATAACACATATGTTCTCCAAAGACCATGTATTAGGGTCCTCAAAGTAGTATTATTTGCTTTATAGTGGACACAACTCAAATGTCCAAAAATAAAATTAAAAATTAATGATAATGTATTTCTTTAATGAAATATTATTTGGCATGAATTATCAAACTACATACTTTGAATCATATCCAGCTGCTTTCTGTCTTCAATACCCTACAAGCTTAGGGTAGGTATATGTCTTTAAATAGCTACTTTTCAATGATCATATACATATTAATGTCAATATTGCTCCCTCCCCACAAAGTCTATAATGTTAACTCTGTTTCTTTAACAAAAACGTTTGACATTCCTATTGTACAACAGTGAAAGTAAGTGAACTTCTAATGCATGAAGTACAGATGAATTTCACAAACAATGATGAATGACAGGATACATGCTATAGGATTGCGGCATATAAGTGTCAAAAACAGGCATAGTTATACACTAATTTCTTGTAATGCATGGTTAAGATGGTAAACATATGAAGGAAAACCTGGAAATGAATACCAGAATACTTAGCATACTGTACATCATTGAAAAAGAATAGAATACTTAGTATATTGTATATCTTTGAAACTGTCTGCTACAGACAATTTTAAGTAGTAGCAATTTTCTACTTTTAGTCTGGAAGAAAGATACCCAGTATGTAACTGTGTGAGAATTAATGAGCTATATGTTTAGGTTCTGTATACACATTCTATATGCATATTATATCTTACAGTAAAAGCAAAAAATTTTTTAAAGTGGCTTAACAAGTTCAGCAATGCAAATATGTCAATGAAAGGAAACACAAATTTTTGCTTCATTTTCCATTTGCAATCATTTGGTCAACAATTATTTATTGTGCACCCATTGTGTGTGTGTGTGTGTGTGTGTGTGTGTGTGTGTGTGTGTGTGTGTGATGCACTGTCTTAGATGTCGATGAATGTTTAAAGAGCAATGTAAAATGTAAAATCATGGAACAAACAAGTGATACACATTACATGTCTGGTTTCATGTATTTCTCGGGTCTATCCAGTTTTCAGCAATGATGATTTTCAGAATATCGGGTTCCAGTAGCAACTGCTGAAGACATCCTGTTTCTCCAAAAATTATATTTATATTTCAAATCAGAGATTTTTCAAGAGCTCCTTGTTGGTACCAATGAGGAGATTTAATGAGTTATGTAAATCATGTTTTGTACCACAGATCAACATCTGTTTTGTTTTTTCTATGGAAACCCATTGGATTTTAAACCTGAAAAGGAATATTTGAAATAATGTATCCCAGATGCCAAAACTGAATCCCAATGCCAAGGAGAAATATATGTTGTACCATGATTTGTGGTGGTCTGATCTTTTGACCATCGCCCTTTATACTTAATTCTAAGCAAGTGGAAAGCAAGAACTGATGAAAATGTGTCTATCTGAGTAAATTAGGCACTGATATACAGAAACATTGTTCATTAAAATGCACATCAAGTGAAACAGCAACCTGGAGTCATCTGATACTCCCATCAGTTTCCTGGGAATTTTTTACATTACTATAGTGCCCAAACTAATAATCCATTAATATTCTAATCATTACTTAGTTTTATAGCAGTTCCAAAGCAGTTCTTCTGCTAGGGAGAGATGCTCCCTTCTATGTACCAGGGTAACTGGTAGAGAAAATATGTGAATTTTTGTATCAAACAGAATCTTGGTAAATAGCAGCTTTTTTCTAATCCTGTTTTGATTCAGAAGCAACATGCCTTACTTTTATCCTCCTTGATTCTGGGCTTTGTTTCAGGTCAGCAGGCCAGTTGCCAGGCTAGGGAAGCAGTCTGTGGGTTGAAGAGAAGTGAGGTTGGAGGGAAAAAATGCGAATTGGGATGCTTTTTATTCACTTTTACTATAAATGCATTATCAAGAGTTTTTCTTCCTTCCCACTGTAATGTCAAACATGGGAATAGAAAACAGACCGTAAGCATTTCTGAATACAAACAAACTGACTGTTGTAAATCATTCATCTTATTTTTTCAACTCCAAGAATATCACTGTTAAAGTAAACTGAGAGCAAGTACAAGCAGTAATCCTCTAATTTTAAAAGTTTTCACTTTTAAATAGAAGTAACTGAAGATTAAATACTAATAAATCAAGAACAATAAGTAGAGACTGGAAAGATGGTGGACTGGTAGGCAGGAGGATATGGAGCCTCATGAGAGAGATAGCTCAAATGCCAGAATAAAACACCCTGGAGAGACCCAAATAGAGGGAGATGGATTCTCTCAACCCAGGAAGAAACTGAAGGGAAAGAAACTGCTCAAATAAGAGGTCCCAGGGCTACCATTAGAGAATCTAAGATCGGCAAGCACAGCACTCTCGCTGAGCCACCTGAATTTGTGCCTAATACCAACTTCAGCAACCGAACCTATGCTGATACGACTGGCTTGACTGGCCCTGAGCTTGGAGCTGAACAGCCCTGTGTGCTACTGGCCTGGAACTGGCCCTACAAATGACCCACCCAGGGGCACTATGAATTCATGCTGCAGCGGTGTTGAGATCAGAGGTTGAGGACCCCAGCAATTCTCAGAGACTGGCATCAACACACAGTGAGTGATGGGAATAAGCCCCTCCTGTGGGAAAGGGGCAACCAACTGGATGACATATTGGAGTTGGGTAGGAAAGTCCTAAATCTATAAGGAAGCAGCTTCAGTTGGTTGCTCCCCTCAGAGAGCAGATTGGTGGAATCTGTTTGAACTGGGCTGGGACCCAGTGGGTCATCACAAATCAATTAATTACCTGAGCATGGCACACACTGACACAGTGAAGGCCCGCAAAGGTTGACTGGCCTGGAGGAGAGGAGCCAGTGTATACTGCCCTTGCTTGTATTTCACTCTCTGATAGCAGACTGCAGAGGGCAGAAGCCCCTAGCTTGTGTGCTCCAGAAGAAACCTAGCCAACAAGAAAAGGGGCTGGGAACTACACTGTACACTTGTATGGAAGGAACCAAAAACATGATGAAAGAGAGAAATAATAAAAAGCCCTCAGCCTCTACCCTGAGAATATTGATCCAAGAGAGGTAAATATAAAAGAGATTGAGGGCAGCAAGCATGCAACATCAAACACAGCATCAGTGGACATAAAGAGATATCTTTGGGACCTTGTAAATGAGATCAAAACTGAAATATTAATTAAAGTTAAACAAGAGATAAGTAGATTAATAAAAGAAAGGGTGTACATCTCTCAAGAAGGCACAAAGAATGGAGGAACACAAAAGGAGAGAAATGTTCAATGAAGAATATAAAGCAAACCTAGAATTCATGAAGCAGAATCAAAGTGATTACCAGGAAACTTAAGACTCCAAAGAAAGTTGGAAAAATTGCTTGAAAGAAACTAAAGATAAACTATCAAAAATTGAACATAGGCTTGCAATGTGTGATCATGAAAGGGAAGATCTCTTAAAAATAACAAGGGAGCAGGCAGTAACAATTGGAAGGCTAAAAGATGATAAGGGGATCTATAATTTAAGAATAAAGCATGTGAATGAAGAAGAAGGAGTCAAAACAGAAGAACTGCAAAGGCTATTCACAGAAATTATTAAAGAAAACTTCCCAAACATAGAAAAAGGAAATGATATGCAGATGTATGAAGCATACAGAACTCCAGCCACCTACAACCAAAGCAGAGCTACACCCAGACACATAATAATCAAGATTCCAGAGTAAGTCAGGAGATAGGGTCCATTGAGATGCTCTATATAGGGAGGCAGTGGGACCCAAAATAAGCAGTGTACCCTATGGGAGTGAAAGGGGAGGAATTGTCTAAAAAAGGGAGGCAGAGGATATTGTTAATGGGGTAACAAGATTTAAAATCTATATTATTCTCATCACTCTGCTTGGATGGATTACATGATGTTCCAGTTTGTCTACTCACACTACACTTGAGGACATGGTCACCTATCCCCAAAATAAGAGGACATATTATGGTAATCATCCTTAATTTCCTATCAACTTAATCAGAAGCCCTGTATAATTTATACTGTCTTATTATGACTGATCTTATTTGAATCTGGTTTGCTAGATTGCTATTTTGTATTGACTGATTTCATTCAAATCTGTTATGATTGATAGCATCAAGTCTAAGAGTACAGGCAACTACACTGCAGATGAAAAGATTCACCAAGATACCCACTCTGGTTTGATTATTGCCTGCTTTTGAAGTCTTATAATATCTCCAATGCTTTGTTTTTATTAATGTTGTTATATACTGGTGAGACATCATGGTAACCATTGTAGATCACCTTGTATTGTGGTTTTAAATGACTTTGCTTCATGCTTTTCTAGGAATTGTTTTGTTTGTCTTGCTTTGTTTTGTTTTTCCCTCTAATACAGAAAGGATAGATATAAATGTAGAAACTCACATGTGTGTAGAGCTTATAAACAGTTTACTAGAACCAACTATATAACACATGTTGAATTAAACAACTATTTTGAAGAAAAAGAGACACTACAGTACCCAGTGCTGAATCCGTAATGTCATGATGTGAAATCCAGCAATACTATCATTCTTTGTTCAAAGTGATTTTAGCCTGTTTTGTTTTGTTTAAGTTTAACATACATGAAGGTATGCACAGCTGTTTTGAAGAGAATGAGAGACACTATGACCTAAAACACCTTTCTCGTCCTGTTCAGATCAGTTCCATACTTGTTTCATGTGAATTCCCTGTAGGTGACAATATGGACAACTATTTGGAAGAAAACAAGAATCAATATGATAGACAGTGAATATCTTTGATTGTCTGGCTTTGAAATTTATGTCTCTTACATTGCTTTCTTGTGACCCACTTTGTTCTGTTTTGTTTTGTTTTGTTTAATTTTACCCTTTTGATATAACTGCATGTATGTTTGAGTGTGTATGATGGATGACCATATTGCTGTTTTTGTCAGATCATAGAGCAGAACTCTTAACAGTCTCACTGTTTGAATGTCTACTTTGTATGTTTTAATTTTGTAATTTGAACAATTATTTCCAAGATGTCAGTATGTAATTTGTCAAGTAATGATTTCTTAGTTGTTGCTTTTTTTGTTCTTTTCCATTTTTTCTTGGAATTCTGTATTGTTGCTACCCTTTGCTCTGTTTTGTTTGGCTTTTTTTCTTTTTAAATAAAATTTTTAAAAAAAGAAGAATAAGTATCAGAATTATCTAGCATTACATATATCTCTTAGTGTTTTGGTCATTTATCTGACCATGTGATGTTTGCATTTTTCTTACTGACTCAAATTCATTTGTGGTATGGCAAGTGTTGGTAAGTGACTTTTAATTTTGGGGCAATATTTTCAGACACTTCTTTCACTTTATAGTGTCTAATCAAGTCTTGCTTATTTGAAAAATTGGGCTGACTCTTTAATGTTAATTTCAATCAATTTTAGAATATGAATTCTTTGAGATACATTGCAGATGTCTTCTGCTATTGTATGGCTTTCTTTTCCACTGTCTCACAGTGTTTTTAATAATACAGATTATGCAATTCATTTATTAATCTGTTGCTTTATAGTTAGTACTTTTTGTGACCTGTTTAGGAAATCTTTACTTAATTCAGGATCGTAGTTATTTTAACGTTAGTGTTCTCCAAAGAAATATAACCAAGATTAAAGATCTATAGATTTAGATATCTATGAAAAATACATAGAGGGGGAGAGAGAGAGAGAGAGAGAGAGAGAGAGAGAGAGAGAGAGAGAGAGACTTTCTTATGGGAACTGGCTCCCTGATTATGGAAGCTGAGAAGTTCCACGATCTGCTGTTTGCAAACTGGAGGACCAAGAAAGCTTGTAGTGTTACTTCACTCCAAGGCCACAAAACTGAGAAATTGTTGATGAGGGTCCCAGTGAGGGTAGATTTATAGATTTATAGAGGTAAGTGCTGGACTCAGTATCCATGAACCACAAATTCCCATGTTCAAGAGAACGAAAAATGGATTTCCCAAGTCAAACAGAGGCAGAGAGAAAGAGAGAGAAAGGAGGAGAGAAGGAGTTGGGGGAGGATTTACTCTTCTTCTACCCTTAGATTTATTTGTTTCCTCAACAGTTAGGTGATGTCCAGACACACTGCTCAGGGCATGTTTTAGTTACTCAGTCTACTTATTTAAATATTTTGCTCTTCCAGAGACATGCTATTAGATACATAGAAATGATGTTTAGTAGCTGATGCTGACCCAATTAATTAAGCACTAAATTAACTACCAAAATTGATAATAGGATCTGTATTATCTATTCATTATTAGATGCATTTATCTATATCTGTGGTAGAAATGGGTTTGCATTTTCCCTCAAGATAAAATTTTGTCTCTACTTTTTAGAATTTGTGGGGGGGGGTTAGGATATTTTCAAAAATCATGAAAATGAAATGATATAATTTATAGTCTATTGGGCTGATTTTTTAAAGTTGTATAATATATTTGCAATTTCATCAATGCCAATGTTTACTTTTTGTTATGGCTATTATTATTTTTGGGACACCACACAATTTCATTTTTTCCCCCAAAGACTGGTGGCACTTACGTTGTGCCTAGAGTGGCACCTGGGGTCACAGGTGTTTTAGTTTGCCTAGTTACTTCTCAGTGATTTGTGCATCTTGCCATGGAGAAAGTCATTCTCTCTGTACTTATATCTATGTCATTGATAGGTTGTTGTGACATGCTGAAAGTGCTAGATTTGTCCTTGGGATAGACATGGTTCTTTTTTCTTGTGCCAGTCTCAGTTTTAGACAGGATCTGGGCAAACGAATGACTTTGCTCATGATTCCTGCTTGGTTTTTTGGCAGCTAAATCTGCATTATCTGTACTAATTCTTAACCAAGAATTTATTTCCTGTCCAAAAGATGTCACTTCTTTGCCTACTGAGGCCAACAGTGTTAACTCCTGCTCCCTCATCCCACACCTCAGCAGCTCAAGGCTTAACTTCATAAGGGAGAAGCTTCTGTGAAGATAGGAACGTACTTTCCTTATTCCCAGCAAACACCACTCATCTTCTCTCTTCCTGTGCAGTCAGGCATGGGTAGGAATGGAGGAACCTTTCCAAACTCTTGTCCTTTCTTGACCTGTCTCATGAGTGACTGACAGAGGCTGAAAAACAGGGTTTCAGACAGTAGCTGTTTTCCTTTTAGTCCTCAACTATTCCAAAGTGTTTACTTTCTGCCTTATAAACACAGCTTTCAGATATATAGGAGAAAATACAGGCTTATGAGATTCTTTGAAATTTTCTTTTTAATAATATGAGATCAAGCCTTTACAGATTTATTCATCCTATGTGGTGATGGAGACAGGTATATCTGTGTGGAGGGATTTTCTGCATATGCTGCCCTATTTTGGGTAGTATTGATTATTGCACATTGCTTGTTGTGACCCAAAAATGTTTCTTATGTAAAAGTTTTATTTGTGATCAAAGTGAAGCTACTCTTTTTATGTCAGTCATACTCTTTCAAAATCAACAATAAACAGAATAAGGTTTAATAATTAGCATCAGTTTGGATAACAGCAAAACTGAAGAAGATAAGAATATTACATAAACATCATTGGAGTGTTTTTTTGGCAGTACAATTTAGCACATACATTTTGTTTTGTCTTTCAATCTTTGTCCAGTTTGCTTCTTTACACCATTCTACATGAACTCGTTTTTGTTTTGAATTGTGTATGCAAAATATAGCAGAATAAGTTGTATAATCTAAAATCTATGCAAGCGTACACTTCATTATGACATCCTTACAATATAGAAAATTAAAAGACATTACAATGTTGTAGTAGATAACTCAGAAACTTAGATTTATGCATTTATCTTATGGTCAATTTTTATTACTTTTCCAGTCTCAGTCATGTAAATTGAATGTATTAATTTCAGAAAACATTTGAATTATACTATATATTCAATATATTCCTTTAAATACTATTTCTTACAAAAGACTCATAACAAATTCCACCTCAAAGGGGATTTTTCTCTACCTCCAATTTGTTGATCATCATTTTCTCCTATTACTATGGAAACTGAGATGCACAGCTTTTCAACCCTGCATATTTGTAATTTTGTCTTTCTTTTCTCTCTTATCCATTCTCTCATAAAAATCTCAGTATTTTAAAATTTAATTGTGCTTTTCTATCTCTGTAGGCCAGCTTCTCATTTTGTCATAAAATATGTGGTTTTGCTTTTATCTTGTTTTTACTGCTTTTTTTCTGTGTATGGCTACACTTAAAGGGTAAAGGAAATGTCTCAAGTATTTGTCTTAATAATATCAGATAAAATGCACAATAATTCATGTAAATCATAATTTTAAGGTAAGTATTTAATCTCTGTGTTAGAATATGCTGAATAGCAAAACATCTTATGGAAGAATGTGTCTCCTAATCATTTGTTTTATCCTGTAGGGTGTTACTACTCAGGAAACACTATTTAAACTTTATTAACTTATACAAAGTACATAAATTTTCCAAATTTCCTTTTCTTTATGATCTTACTATGTTACTTTCTCATTAAATATTTTTGTAGCTTGGCTTATGCTCTGTAAAAATGATCTATATTAATAAACTTTTCAGGGACTGTGGATTTAGCTCAGTGCTATAAGCACCTGCATGGCAAGTACAAGGTTGTGAGTTTGATTTCTGGTACAAAAATAAAACAAAAGCTTTTCAATGGTAACCTTGTTCTACTCTTTTCTTAGATTAGAGTTTGTTGCCTGAGAGATCTTCTTAGCCCTGTCAACTTTTATTCTTCCATAAAATACTACTTTTATCTAAAATAAATTTTTAAATTTTTCTGCAATAACAATATAAATCCCATAAAAGAACAGTCATAGGTCAACAGCAAATAATTGTGTCAAAGTCATCCTTTGTCTTTCATAGTATTTTGAAGTGCAGATATTTCAAGCCTCTAGTCAGTACGCAGTCTTGACTGTAGAATACTCTAAGAGGAGAGACTTCAGCAGCTTTACTTTTTGTCAGCATTCTCCCTCATTGCTTTCATCCTCTTTCCTAGAGTCCTCACTTTTTTCCTCCTCCCAACTTTAGGCTCCATTATGCATTTGAGCTCTTAACATTCTTCTACAATGATATTTTCTGTCAGTCTCTAACATGAAATCCAGTGAATCAACAACAATGTGTGCTACTCCTTTCCCTCTTTGTTTTTGGAGACTCCTATGTTCATAATCAAGTGCAAAACCTAAAGGAAAATATCTGCCCTTAAGTGGCCCCATTGGTCAAATCTATAGTGTTAGGGAGTACTTCATATCTTCCTCTATGTGCTAATAATTTTATCTAAACAACTGTTTCCAAGACTGCAATACTTGCCCCTGTACACTACAACAGAAATTAAAAGCCTCCAAACTAGAAAAAATATTAAGGACAATGACCATCTGCTGGACTGGAATCCAAATATTAGAATCAGTCTTTTAGAGCTCCTCAAAT